>LPNX011047818.1:64923-212547 GCA_001517045.1 Pseudotsuga menziesii | reverse complement strand
TTAGATCGTAAGAGTTTGGAGGATAATGGTCCATGCAAGGGCGTGATAGCATCAAAATTATTTTTAGTCACTAACTAGAATGTCATTAAGAGGTCATGCTTGATGGTTTGAGGAATTTTTACTATCAATGATATGTTTACAAACCTCTTGTAGGGATTAAAGAAATTCTTTCCTCTTGTGACCAGGTCTATAGCCTAAAGAACCATGCTTGATGCTTAGAACATCCAATTATGATATAACAAAGGCTTTGGTCATAAGTTGTAACACCTATTCCTCTAGGACTCATGTCTCATGCACAATGTCCTAAAAATCAATGAAGACCTTAAATTGAGGGAAATTTAATTGAACCTATGATTGCTACTTGGGAATAACTCAAATGATTCTAGTGAGAATTCTTAGGAGTAGGATCCAAGGACTATAGTGAGAATTCTTAGGAGTAGGAACCAGGGACTTATGCATTAATAGTTCATGGTAAGGATCATGGTTCATGAAAGGGCACCCATAACATCATTACTATTTCTATAAGGCATTAACTAGCCTTACCATTAAGAGGTCATGTGTGTACTTGTTTAAAAAAAATTGATGATCATTTGATGCTTACAACCTTCATGTAGGGCCAAAGGCAACTATTTCCTCCGGTGATCATGTCTACAACATAGAGAACCACACCTATTGCTCAATAAGTCCAATAAGAATATAACTCCGAGTTTTACATCGTCTATACAAAGGGTAGGCCTTGTGGTCTAGGCCATGCTTTATGACCAAATACTAAAGACAAAGGCCCTAAGACCCGTTCCTCTATGAATCATGTATCATGTATCATGCACGTGATCTTAAAAACCAATTTCAAATAAATTTTTATAAAAAATGTATTATTTGTCTCGGGCCTACAGTTGATTAATTGTATTTATGGTTCATATAGGTTTGTTTAGTTGGTGTTTTATCGATTTTTTTCAATCCTCCATGAATTCACGAAGGATTGAAAAAAATCGGGCAGCATTTCGGCTTGCCCGAGACACATTTCAAAAATAAACCAGTAGCATAAACCCTACCGGTTGACATAATTTATATATATATATAACAAATTAACAAAAAAATTCAATTTAACTACAAATTTTCAAAAATCTGACAGCATTTCTGCTTGCAGGTACACATTTTAAACATGAAAATTATAAAAATATAAATTTACTAAATTTGAAAACAAAACTATAAAAAACATACATTTACTAAATTTGAAAACAAAATTATAAAAATATACATTTATCAAATTTTATAAATTTATAAAAAAAAAAATTAAATTCCATTTAAATTGAAAGATGTTACCTCTTTGCTCCGACATTGTGATGAGGATGGGTTGCTTTGAAGCGATGGTCGCTGTTCCTTGGTCGAGTTCGTTGTCCCTCGGTCGAGCTCTATCCCTCGGTCGAGTGATTGAAAATGACAATTGGGGCCCCCGCGGCCCCTTTTTATAATTTTTTTTGAAAAAAGTACCTCGGTCGAGGTATGTACCTCAACCGAGGTCCATACCTCGACCGAGGTCCATACCTCGGTCGAGGTATTTATTAACCCTCGGTCGAGGTTATAATACCTCGACCGAGGGTTGATAAATACCTCGACCAAGGGCTGAAAAAAACCTCGGTCGAGGGCTTTATAGAACCTCGGTCGAGGTATTAATACCTCGGTCGAGGGCTTAACAAGCCCTCGACCGAGGTACGTTTTTTTGTTTTTGGCAAGATGCGCTTGCCAAAAAGTGTTACCCAGGTCCGTGGATTCACCCAACAACAAAACTTTAAGAGGGGAAGTGCAGATAAAAATTTGTACATCAAGAAGGACAATGACAACATACTCATCATTGAAGTTTATGTCATTGATATCATCTTTGGAAGTGATGATGATTCACTGAGTCAACAATTTGTTAAGGACATGAAGAAATAGTTTGAAATGTCATTACTTGTTGAATTGAACATCTTCTTGGGACTCCGGATATCTCAAAGAATAGAAGGAATTTTTATTGCTCAGATGAAATACATCAAGGAAATGTTAAAGAAATTCCAGATGGAAGATTGTAAATATGTGAGTACTCCTATGATCACTGGTTGTAAACTCAGAAAGGAAGATGAATCTAAAGAAGTTGGTCAAAGGATCGATAGAATAATGATCGCTAGTCTACTATATGTAACAGCCTCAAGACCAGATGTGATGCAGGTCGTTGGACAAGTTGCAAGATTCCAAACTACTCCAAAGGAAACTCACATTATAGCAATTAAAAGGATCTTCAGATATCTCAAAGGGACTATGGACTTTGGAATTTGGTATCCAAAAGGAAATGAGCTAACATTTATAGTTTATTCAAACATAGATTGGGCAGAATGTGTTGACAATAGAAGAAGCACCAGTGGAACAACATTCTTTCTAGGCAATTGTCTAGTATCTTGGTCGAGCAAAAAGCAATCTTCAGTGTCCTTATCAACCACAAAAGCATAATATAGATCAGCAGGAGCTTGTTGTACTTATATTCTTTGGATGAAGCAAACCCTGCAAGACATACACATGACATGTAATGAGCTGATTCCAATTATATGTGACAATATAAGTGCCATCAGTATCTCCAAGAATCCAGTTATGCACTACAAGACCAACCACATTCCAATCAAATTTCACTTTCTTCAGGAACTAGTTACAGAAAATATTATCAATTTCAAATATATCATGACAAAAAAACAAGTTGCAGACATTTTTACTATGCCTCTCCCAAGAGAGACTTTTGAGTACCTCAGATAAAAATTGGGAGTCATAATATCTCCTAACTGAATTGATCTATATTCAACAACATAACAATATGACAAGGGGAGCATGACATATGTACCCTTTTCCATTGATGCCAAAGGGGGAGAAAAATATGAACAAGGAAGGTAAAGGAAGTCTGATCTAAGGGGGGAGATTTGTGGACAAAGGAAGCTCATTCAAAGGGGGGTCATTGGAGTTGTCATCAATGACAAAGGGAAGATTGTTGACTAAATTGTCATTGATTCCAACAAGTGTGTGTCGAGGATATTGTTGATGCCAACAAGTGTGTGTCAATGTGCCTTGGTGCCCCTTGAGGGTTAGAAGTCAGTGAATGTAAAAGGAGACCTTTTGACCTTGTCCAATCCCAAGTATAAATCCCTTGGATGCCTTTAGACAATGGAAAAAACCCTAAACACCCTGTAGAGTGTTTGAGTAACCCTAAGTTGTTTTATGGTTCCCGAGTACCACAACATATGCCCTAGTACCCTAGAAAGAGTCATTGGTGGGTTAAAGAAGTGTAGAACTTCAAAGATTCCAAATGACCCATTATGTGGTCATTTGTGTTTTTAATGAGGTCATGGTACCCTAGAAGAAGTCTAGGAACCCCCACACCTTGGTGGTGTTGGGGTCCTTGATACCCTTGATATGATGAGTCTATGGTGGAGACCTCCTCCTTGTTGATGTTAATTATGTGGATGTGAATACCATTGAATCCCTCGTGCCTTTGATGATGTCCATTAAATCCTTTGACCTTGGAACTTATGCATAAGGTAACATGGTATTTGGCACCTTTATGTGTGGAGTATTGGTGTCCTATACAAATTGAATAATGTAAGGGTATTAGACCAAGAATTCGCAAACAAACCCATCATAAGGAGATAGTACTCTTCAAACCATATTCGTTGATATATGGAGCATCTTCTAACTTCTCACGGTTGAAGAGATGATTTTTTTAAGTTGTTGCACCCCACCTTTTTGGGTCACTTGACCAAACAAAAGAGAATTTAATTATTTGTAATTTTGAATTGCATGTCGGCCCAGTTTGACGTACTAACTTTCCTCCACAACCTATATAAAGTTATGTATGCCAACACAGAGGATACTCCTAGTGTTCTACATGTTTATCTTTATGTAACCCTAATGTCACTTTGCGGAAGGGGCACAAGCATTGTAAATCTAAATTAATAGGGCGCTTTGGGATCCCTATTGCATTGGATGGGAGAAGGATCGAGTCTAAGGTTAATTTGTTGTATGAGTTAGGGTTTCCTCAACTTTCAATGGAGGCTATGGATTTTGATGCTCGGGCACTTAGAGAAGTCATTGCCCCCAGTTTGGTTCGCTCATGATAATTATGTCCTTTAACATTAGGGACTTTAGCAAAGGCCTGAAACGTGTTGCACTAAAACAGTTAATGGGGGTATTACGGCCTGGAGTTCTGTTCCTAAAAGAAATAATGGTATCTGCTTCGGATGCATGTATTTCTTTTCTAAAAATTGTGCCAACGTGGCATGTTTGTGTTGTGGATGTCGCGGGATTGTCTGGGGAACGCTGGTAGCTTGGAATCCATTGGTGGCAAGCCTGAAGGAATTTATTACCTGCGTGGGTATTATGATAGAAGTGCAATTATTTTGTTTTGCACAAAAAGTCAGATTGATCAACATCTATGCCCTGTACCAAAACAAAAGTGGATTTTGGGATGCGGTTGTTCTGGCTAGATTATTGGCAGATTGTGTATTGATCCTGGGGGAAGATCTAAACTGTACTCTACATCTGGGTGAAGTGTGGGGTAAAGGAAATTTGTTTGACCCCCTCTCGAATTATTTTTCACATATTTTCTAGTCGACGAACGTGGTTTATGTGCTTCCTTCAACATTGGTGCCTACATGGTCTAATGAGAGGTGTGGTAATGAGGGGGTCGCAAAGCGGCTAGATAGATTTCTTATGGCGGAAGACCTGATGAATAACATTGGTAGGTATAGGACCTAGGCTCATTCCACAGGATTATTGGACCATAAATCCATTTGCTTGCAGCTAGAGTTTGATTGGGATAGGATCTATTATCCTTTCAAATTTAACCTGATATGGATGGAGGACACTAGTTTTTGTTTTTTGGTGCAAAATTTTTGGACCAATCATGATCAAGACTCTGGGGGCTCTAGAATTAATCATTTGGTGTCTAAGCTACATATTTTAAAATTGGAGGTTTCTAAGTGGGAAAGGATAAGATCAAGAAGGAAAATGCTACAGAGCTGGGAATGATTGAAGTGGAAATCCAATCTATGTCTAGATGAAGCTTTTTTCTATGTGCAAAGGAAATGTCGCCTCATTGAGCTGGAGGTTCATGCATGGGCATTACTCAAGGTAAAGGAGGAAACACTGAGGCAAAAATTAGGGCTACCTAGATGCACACAGGAGATAGCAATACTAAATATTTTCACTAATTTTCTTCTACTCGCATACATAACAATGCGGTTTGGGAGATGAATAAATATCAAGGCGAGCTGATTACGGGAGATAAAGGGCTTAAAGAGCTAGCTATGGGACATTTTTTTGGTATTTACTCCAAATATGCTAATCCTGATCTTTTGGGACAATTGAATGTGATTAAACTTTTCCCTCGTTTCTTTGGTGAGGAGGATTGTGTGAAGATTGGTGGTAGGGTTATAAATGGAGGAGGTGAAGCTCACTTTAGACAACTTTACAAGGGACAAAATCCCTAGTCTAGATGGATGAACCATATAGTTCTGTTTGTATTTTTTTGATCTTCTGGGTCCTGATATTATGGAAGCAATTGATGAAACTAGGAGGACATGGGTCATTCCTGGAGTGTTAAATTCAACCTATATTACACTTATACCCAAGAAGGATAATCCGACTTCTTTCAATGATTATCGACCAATAGCATTATGCAATATTATTTCAAAAATCATTGTGGGTCACCTAAAACCGTATCTGGACAAATTCATCTTGGAGAATCAATTTGGTTTTTTATCTGATAGGGACATACAGGATCTGGTAGGAACTGCACAGGAATGTCTGCACTCATTAAAGCTATCTAAGAAAAATTCATTCATACTCTAGCTTGACCTGGTCAAATCATATGATAGGATCAACTGGTCTTTCCTGAGGCTCATCCTTGTGCAGATTGGTTTATTGTGGGAGCTTTTCTCATGGATCTTGGGTTGTGTGACAACAATCTAGTTTGGGATTTTGATTAATGGCTCACCATATTATGTTTTCTCCAGTAACAAAGGAATTCAATAGGGGTTCCCACTATCGCCTTCACTATTCATTTCAGCAATTGAAGGGCTGAGCATTCTGCTAAAAAATGCAAAAGGGAAAAAGGATATTAAAGGGGTAAATTTCGTAGGTATTGTTAACCTTACCCACCTTATTTTTGTTGATGATGTATTGTTGTTTGGTAGCAGCTCGGTGGAGGAGTGGGGTTCTTTCACTCCCTTATTGCTTTATTATGTGACTTATCGGGTCTTGATGTTAAATCTGAGAAGAAACGCTTCATTTATGCAAATATGGAGGAAGAGGAGTGTGTGGCGGACAGGTGGTTAAGGAAGTGATGAACTATTAGATGGTGGATTTTAAGGATGGATTTAAGTATATTAGGTTTTTCCTGAAGCCTACTGGTTATAATTTGAAATAATGGGGGTGGTTTATTACAAAGATTATATGGAAATTTAAGACTTAGTCAAGCCGGTTTCTAACCTTGGGGGGTAGGATAGTGTTAATCAGGTCTATATTGCAGGGTGTCCCAGTGTTTTGGTTTTCATTATTTAGGGTGTTGAGGTCTATTCTTGTGGCCATCAGGAGGTATATATTCCAGTTTTCATGGGCGAGTAACACCATTGGTGGGAAATTCCACCTATGTACGCGGGAGATCTTATCAAAACCGATGTTATATGGGGGTTGGAGGATCAAATGTTTAGCTAGCTTGGATTCTACACTATGTGCTACCAACTTCTAGAGGTTTTTATCCAATAAAGGTCTTTGAGGAATGGCTATTAGGGTGAAATACTTGGAGAGACAGACAATGGATCTATGGTTTATAAATGCTTATAGGAGCAAAGGATGGTCTTCTGCCATATGGTCGAGATTTATCAACTGTTTACCTGTGATTAATCATGCTTTATCATGGGTTGTGGGGAGGGGAATTCTTGCTAATATTGGGTTGGATCCGATTGTAGGACTAGAAGTTAATTTTATTTTGTCAAGGAATCTTATTGCTCATTTGCATTGGAGTAATTTAATGGTTCTTCATCATGTTTGGAAGAAGGTTAATGATGCGTTGTTTCATTGGTTCTCGGCGAAGGATTTACAGTTGACAGGTGAACTAGGGGAAGAATGGAACAGATATATTAATGGGTTGATCCATGTAGGGGTATCACTATCTGATAGGCCAGATCAGTTGGTCTAGAGGAGGAATAAGGTTACTGGCAATGTGACTACTAAATTGGCTTACAACCTGATTATGGAAGCCAATTCAAAATCGATGGGAAGATGGTGGAATACTTGGATATGGAAATCTACAGGGCCGTTAAAAAACAAATTCTTTGGGTGGTTATGCTTGAACTACCATATTATAACTTGGGATGTACTTCATAACAAAGGTTTTTCTGGTCCAAACCGAAGTTGTCTATGCAGGAAGGAGGCAGAAAGTGTTGATCATTTGTTTGGAAGGTGTACTTTCTTCAGAAAGGTATTGTTGGGTATTGGTAAGTTTTATAATTTGAATATCAGTTGGGATAGAGATAAGGTAATTTGAATATCAGTTGGGACAGAGATAAGGTTACTGACAATCTTTTCAACCAGTTCTCAAAAGAGAAACAACTCAGTAACCTTCCTTTATTCATTTTCTGGGAATGCTGGAAATCTCGTAATAAGGTCTTGTTTGAAAATTTTGGTGTTGTCCTATGAGGGTGTCAGCTACTATCATTGGTGAGTTTAATGATTGGTTGAATCCAATTAAGATGAAGAAGAGTAGGGTTTTACATCAACCTTCATTCCCACTGGGGTCTCCCATTGGTTATATTTTGATGGGGCTGCGCGGGAGGGATATTGTGGAGTTGGATTTGTCCTTAGATTAAACATTCAAGAGGTTATAAAGGGTTGGATGAAAGATGGATGTGGGACAAAATCAAGGGCTGAATTGCTAGCATTATGGGCGTTAATTTTTGTTGCAATCGAGAAGGGGGTGAGGCATATTGCTATTGCTGGTGACTCGCAGATGATTATTGGGTGGGCCAATGGAGATTCAAAATTTTAGGCCCTCATCTTGGATCATTGGATGGAAAAGGTCAAGCTGCTGATTTTTTCTTTCTCAAATATCTCCTTCCAGCATAATTACCGTGAGCTCAATACATAGGCGAATTTCTTATCAAAGGCTGGTATTAGGGTGATGGATTGTTGTAGTATTAGGGTGATGGATTGTTGTATCCATTTTAAGGTGTGGATAGATTCTAAACTCTTTTCAAAGGCTTCATGGCCTTATGGATAATCGTTTTGCATGTATAGCATTGTTTTTGGCCTGAGAAGGTTGGATAGTGTAGGTAGTTTTTAGATGTTTGCTAGACAGTTTTTGGACTATGGATGATGAGGTGGGATAATGATGCAATCTTCGAAAAGGTATGGTTAATGATTTTGGGTTTCTCTTGTGATGGCACATGTCTCTCATGGATACAATTCATCTTTGATATTAGTATGTGAGCCTCTATATTGGTATATATAGTTGGATTCATTATGGAGGCTATGATGATGATGTTGCATACATATATGTTATGATATGATACACTGTGTAACACCCCGTATTTGACCCCAATTGCATTAAATTGTAAATGATGTAAATAGCGTAATTAAATCATGGTGAGGAGCTAAAGGAAAAGGCCCCACCATGGATTTAGCGTTTTATGTATCGGCAGTAAAATCAATGCATATGGTTTTAGTGCTAGCCAGGCACATTATATTTTGGACATCATGCAAATATGCAAATTAATAAAAATACCCACAACTATCTATGCCAATGCAACATTAAAGAGATGGGGCATGATTTCACAAGGAATGGGGGGGTGAATATTCAAACCCATGAGCCAATAGTGTTGAGGAAAATGTTAAAGGGAAAACCCATAAAGCTGTCAACTACCCATTTTGTCTTATTCACCCAATCATTTATTTCTTCCAAAAATTGGTTGAGGTAGTTAATGCATGGGGAATGGAAGAGTATGGTAGTCAAATTCGAATTGGGGCAAGCCATCATTTTGGAAAAACGTGATTTTGAATTATTGGGAAAGTTATCACCCATAAATTGTTGCCCATCCCATTAATCATTCATGTCCTTCTTTTCCCTTACGCAGTTGAAGCTACTTGTGTGTTTCCCTTCACGTTTTCTGCAGTTTTATTCATTTTCTCTATGGCTGGGAATTCGTTTTTGGTGTTGCACAGTGAATTAGAGAGGAGACTCATGATTTTGGGTGTTTTTTAGGCCGTTTTGATCCCATAATTCCCATGAACGGTTTCTAAATTCGTATTTCTCACCCAAGGATGTTTTTCCCCATTTACCATTTTTTATTTTGGTTCCCGGGATGTTTTTGTCCATACCCAACACTTTTGCTTTGTTGTTCTGTAAATCCTTGCTTTGGTCTTTAACCATTAGGAGTGGAAGAGGCCAAAATTGGCTTGATAAACCTAGTGAATAGAGGAACCTCACAGACAAATCAAGAGGGGTTGGTTATCTTTCTAAGCACACCCTAAACAACACTGGAAGGGAAGGTATGGCCTGAGGGACTGTGTAGTAGTGAAAGGGATACTTACTTGTGTTGGGTGTGTAGGTATTATGGATACCCAACCAGATCTGGTGTAGGTGTCCATAGCTCAGTGGTTGAGCTCACAAGCTTAGCAATTCCACCTTTCCACTGCCTTAACAGCCTGATAAACCCACCTGTAGAGTGGCTTGGATGACTTTGATGTGTATTTAGCTATGCGTGAGCCTGTTGTTCCATAGTTCCTTGTGGAAATCATGCATATCTCAGGGGTGGCAGTGGTACTAAGAGATTGATGAGCACACTGGCCTATCGTTGGGTGGAACGTTGCAGCGAGATAGCTAGTTGTAGGGAAGCTTGTTCTCAAGATAAGTATTTTCTTGTGTATTTAAGTTCTGCAACTGTATTTGTTTTATAAATTATTATGAACATGATGAATGTGTTGAAATTTATTTTCTTTCATTGTATATTGCATTATGCATCTGTGCATGTATAATTTTATGTTCAATGCATTTTATGTTATGTTCATGGGGCTATATTTCCGTTTTGGAAGTAGCAGCAATGCAGTCGTGTCCTCTCCATCGGGTAGAGGGGAGGGGACATGACAGTGTTTTATCAGAGCAATGGTTGCAGAATTGGGCCTAAATGGTCCAAGATGAACAGTTGCATAGGTAAGAGCGTCCTCTCTTGAGTAGTGGCCAGCAGAGAAAGGCAAAAAAAAATTCAATTTTTTTCTAAGTATGTTTGTGTCGGTTGAGTTGGTTGAGTTTCGTCGATACAGGTCGGCTGATATGCCTAAGTTGAGCCGACAAGATCGCAGCAACTGTGTCGACATGAAAGGCTAAGTTGAGCCAACAAAGAAGGAACAAAAAGAAAAAATTTCAAAAATGTTTCTTAGTGTTTGAATAAAATTTGCATGTCGGCAAAACTAGCTGAGTTTTGCCGATATGTCGGCTGAGTTGGTTGAGTTGCGCCGATACACGTCGGATGAGTTGGATGAGTTTCACCGACATATGTCAGATAACTTAGCGAGTTTCACCGATGACAAAGAATAGACACAAAAAATTTCAATTTTTTTTTAAGTACGGACATGTCAGATGAACTCAATGAGTTTCATAGATGCGTTTCAAATCAACTCGATGAGTTTATCCAATGTGTGTTGGGAAAACTCAATGATTTTCATCGATGCGTGTCAGGCGAACTCGATGAGTTTCATCGATGTGTATCAGGAAAACTCAGTGAATTTCATCAATGAAGGAAAGAAGTAAAAATTTCAAAAAAAAAATTAAGTGTTGAAATTTTTCCATATCGAGACGAAAAGGCGAGTTTTGTCGATATGTGTTGGAAGGAAATGACGAGTTTTTCCAACACGTCGGGAGAAAAAGCAGAGTTTTGTTAATTAGCACAAAAAGATGATTTTTTTCGATGCATGTCGAAAGGACTTGGCGAGTTTTTTTGACACATCAAATGAAAGAAGTGAGTTGAGCCGACATGTCGAAAAACTTCGACGAGTTCGTCAATCGGAGGAAAAGTGGAAAATCTGTCGAAACAGAGAATTCAAGCAAGTTTTTCAGTGAGATTTACAGGTGCCAGAAATTTGAAAAATGGCCATGAACTTATGCACCAGATTGTGCGAAAATGAAATATTTACAAAAAAAAAATGCCACAAGGTGGCAATCCCCCTTGACCTATGTCATCCCCCTGAGATAGTAGTTGTTTATGAAAAGAAAATTCTGTGTTTTGACAAAGTTTTCAATATAGGATTTTTCCAAATGAAGGTATGTGGTTTATGAATTTCTAAGAATATAATGCAACTAACAAGTGTGTTTATTAACACATTTTTTGCAGAGTCATAGTGCTGATTGGAAGAGTGGGTTGTGGCTTAGCCATGAGAACCTAGATCATGGATCATGCGCAGAATCCATTTGAGCACAAGGAAGATGCCATGGGTGAGAACATTCAGGTTGGAAATACTGAGACATAATCTAATGGGAGAAGATATCAAGATACTCCCCCAGATTGTGTAGGCACTATAAGAACCCTAAGGGTGGAGATGCAAAGCTACATAGAATACAATGAGAGAATGATTAAAGCTCAGGAAGAGCTGAATGAGTTGAATGCATCCATGCTGCATTGTTTGATAGACATCCAAAGGAAGATGAGCTCTGGGAATCATTCATTACATCCAGAAGGAATTAAAAGCGGTGCTAGAAGAAGAAAAAGGTCTTCTAGTGGATCATCTGACTATGAAGGATCCACTGGGAGTTCAATCTCTTCTTCCCATAGGAATGAGAGGAAGAGGAATTACTAGAACATCTCATGTGATAAATTTAAGAAGGAAATCCCTCCTACCTTTAATGGTGAGGTAAATACTGGTCAAGAAGCTGAAGCTTGGCTTCTTGGGATGAGAAAATATTTCCAAGTCCAAGACTACTCTGGAAATATGAATGCTAGGGTAGTCATCTTCAATATGAATGGAAGATCATCCATATGGTGGGAGCACCTCAGGAAATTAAGGAGCGTCAATGATAGAAAGATCGTGTGGAAGCAGTTCAAGAAGTATTTCAAGTAGAAGTACCTCTCTGACAGGAAGAATATGCAAACAATATGCAAAGTATTTCAAGAAGAGTTCCATGAGATGATATTGGGACAACTGACCATGGAATAATATGCAAACAAATTCTTGGAGCTGTTGAGGTATGTCGGGTACATCAAGGATGATAAAGTGAAAATCCAGTGTTTTCTGAGTGGGATACCCCAGTCATACAGAGACAAAATTTAGTTTGATGAGCCTAGAAATCTAGAAGAGGCTATCAGGAAGGCTAAGTATTGCTATGATCAGAACAAAGGAAAACTTGATAACCATAAGGCATGGAAGGACAAGAAGAATTAAAATTTTAACCAAAGGAAGAAATGTTTCAAGCATTCTAACTTTAGGAATCAATAGAAGCAACCATCATAAGATGTGAGTAAGCTAGCTAGAGTGATGGGAGAAAATCCAAGAGGTCCACAACAGAACAAAGAACCACTCCAATGTTGGAGATGTCGAGGACCCCATACGCACAGGAAATGTCCTCATGAGGAGGGGTACGTAAGGTCATCTTACAACATCCAATAAGTAGAAATAGTGGGTCAAGTAGCAAGGGTTGTCCCTAGGATTTATGCAGCATTAGAGGACCTCTAGGAAGGTCATCAATCAACTGTGGTTGAAGTTGCAGGCAATATTGCTCAGCAATCTGTTTCTGTTTTGATTGACCCTATTTCTACCCACAGTTATATTACTCCTAAAGTAGTTGAGAAAAGTGTCCATTGGTTATGAATGGGCTAGTCAAATGTGCATATCTGAATGTTCTGCCACTTGGTTTCTATTATGTTCTCATTGGAATGGATTCGTTGGAAGCTCATAGAGTTAAGCTCGATTGTTACAATAAGACTTTTGAGTGCAAGGATGAAGAAGGAAAGGCAAGGGTTGTAAGAGGAATTCCGAAGGTGATTTTTGTTAGGCAGGTTTCAACAATGCAGTTAAAGAAGTTATGTAGGGAAGGTTGTAGATTGTATGCAGACCATGTTTTGGAGACAGTGAAGAATGAAACTCCTAAGTTGGAGGACTATCTTGTATTATAAGAATTCATGGATGTTTTTTCTGATGAGATTCCTTGACTTCCTCCAAAGAGAGACATTGATTTTACAATTGATCTTGTGCCAGGAGAAACACCAATGCCCAAGACACCTTATAGGATGAGTACACCAGAATTGCTAAAGTTGAAGATGCAGCCGCAAGAGTTGTTGGAGGAAAATTACAACAGACCAAGTGTGTCTCCTTGGGGAGCACCAGTGATGTTTGTGAAAAAGAAAGATGGTACACTCAGGTTGTGTATTGATTATAGACAACTGAACAAAGTCACTATGAAGATTAAATATCCTTTTCCTAGGATTGATGGCCTCTTTGATCAAATGAGAGGAGAAAAGGTATATTCCAAGATTGACTTGAGGTCTGGTTACCATCAAGAAAGAATCAAGGATGAAGATATTCATAAGACAACCTTCAAAACAAGGTATGGACATTATGAGTTTGTAGTGGTACCATTTGGTCTCACAAATGTACCAGCTACATTTATGTGATGTATGAATAGTGTCTTCAGCAAGTACCTGGACAAGTTTGTTCTTGTTTTCCTTGATGACATTCTTATTTATTCTAAGAATGAGTAAGAACATGAAGAACCTATGAGATTGGTATTGAAATTTCTAAGGGATCATAAGTTGTATGCAAAGCTAAGCTAATGTGGTTTCTATAAAGATAGAATTCATTATTTAGGTCAAATTATTTCATATGAGGGCATATCTGTAGGCCCTGAGAAGATTGAGGCTATTATGAATTGGCCTAATCTAAGAAATGGGATAGATGTAAGATATTTTATGGGACTTGTAGGATACTATAGGAGATTCATTGAAGGATTCTCCAAGGTTTCACATCCAGACACTTCTTTGCAAAAGAAGGAAATAAAATTTGAATGGACACCAAGGTGTGAAGAAAACTTCCAACAGTTGAAGAATCTTCTCACAAGTGCACCAGTCTTGAAAATTGCAGACCGAGAAAAAGATTTTGTGGTGTGTACTAATGCATGTAATCAAGGACTTGGAGGAGTTATTATGCAAGACAACCACGTGGTATGCTATGAGTCAAGAAAGCTGAAGGAGCATAAGAATAACTATGATACTCATGATCTAGAACTTGCAGCCATAGTACATGTTCTCAAGATGTGGAGGCATTACTTAATGGGAAAAAAGTTTGAGTTAAGGATAGACCACTATGGTCTAAAATATTTATTGGATCATCCAACTCTAAATGCTAGGCAAGCTAGATGGATGGAGTATTTATGTAAGTTTGACTTTGACGCACTTACATACAAAGTGGTTGATGCACTCATCAGGAAGGTGCAGGAAATGCATGTGGCATCTCTTAGTATTTTCCAAGAATATTTGAAGAAGTAGATTGTTAATCATACTGACGAAGATGAAATGTATGTTCATTTCAAGGACAAGTTGCAGCATCAAAGCCTTGAAAAGAAGTATGAGGGACATAAATTGGAAGAAGATGGACATCTTAACTATAAGAACAAAATTTATATTCCAGATGTAGCAGACTTGAGGAGAAGTGTTATGGATGAAATCCATCAAGCTCCATATTCTGGTCACCTAGGATATCAAAAGACAATTGCTACAACCAGAAAGCAGTATTTTTGGCCAGGAATGAAAAAGGACATGGTTGAATATATTTCAAGATGGATGAAATGTCAGCAGGTGAAGGTTGAGCATCAGCACCCAACAGGTTCGTTGCAGCCTTTGCTAGTCCCACAATGGAAATGGGAAGTTATTTCCATGGATTTTATTACAGGATTTCCAATGACTTGGAAACAACATGATTCCATCATGGTTGTGGTGGACAAGTTGACAAAGGTAGCACATTTATACCAGTTAATTCCACACATAAGACTGATGACATTGCAAAAATATTCATGAAGGAGATTTTCAGATTGCATGGATTTCCTAAGGCAATAATCTCTGACAAAGATGTCAAGTTCACTTCCAATTTTTGGAAGGGGTTGTTTGCATATTTGGGTACAAATTTGAACTTCAACACTTCCTACCATCCTCAGACTGATGAGAAAACATAGAGAGTGAATCAGGTGCTTGAAGACATGCTTCACATGTATGTGATGGACAAACCAACCAAGTGGGAGGATTATTTACACTTGGTAGAATTTTCATATCATAATGGACAACAAGCATCCTTAGGGATGAGTCCATATGAAGCTTTGTATGGAAGGAGGTGTAGGACACCAATGACTTGGGATAATCCAATGAACATGATTGTTCTTGGTCCAGAATTGCTCAAGGGAATGGAGCAAGAGGTTGTAAAGATCAGGTAGAATCTAAAAGCATCCCAAGACAGACAAAAACGTTATGCTAATAAGCATAGAGTGCACAAAGAGTTAAATGTTGGGGACCATTTTTACCTTAGAGTGAGGGCGAGGATGAGTTCCTTGAAGCTTGGAAGTTGTGCCAAGCTATCACCTAGATATTGTGGGTCTTTTGAAGTGCTTGAAAGAATAGGGCCAGTTGCAAATAAACTTGCATTGCCTACTAGCACTAGAGCTCATAATGTTTTTCATGTTTCTTTGCTTAAGAAATATGTACATGATCCTAACCATGTGGTTGATTGGAATATGATCCAGGTGGAACCCGAGGGAGAGTTCCAAACTGATCCATTGCGCATCCTCGATAGGAAGGTCACAATGCTCCAGAATCGAGCCATAGGATAGGTAAAGGTGCAATGGGAGTACTACGGTCTTGAAGAGGTTACATGGGAGCTGGAGGATGCCATGCGATTGGTGCATCCATTTTTTTCCAATTTTGCAGAGCACTGAAGCAATGCCAATGTAGCATTTTTGTACATTTTTTATGAGCACTAAGGACAGTGTTGTTGTAAGGGGGAGGGGAATGTAACATCCCGGTTTTGACCCCAATTGCATTAAATTGTAAATGATGTAAATAACGTTATTAAATCATGGTGAGAAGCTAAAGGCCAAGGCCCCACCATGGATTTAGTGTTTTATGTATTGGCTAGTAAAATAAATGCATATGTTTTTAGTGCTATCCAGGCACATTCTATTTTGGACATCATGTAAATATGCAAATTAATAAAAATACCACAACTAGCTATGTCGATGCAACATTAAAGATATGGGGGCATGATTTCACAAGGAATGGGGGTGGGGGGTTATTCAAACCCATGAGCCAATAGAGTTGAGGAAAATGTCAAAGGGAAAACCCATAAAGCTGTCCGAACCGCTAGGAGTGGAAGAGGCAAGAATTGGCTTGATAAACCTAGTGAATAGAGGAACCTCACAGACAAATCAAGAGGGGTTGGTTATCTTTCTATGCACACCTTGAAGAGCATTGGAAGGGAAGGTATGGCTTGAGGGATTGTGTAGCATTGAAAGGGATACTTCCTTGTGTTGGGTGTGTAGGTATTGTGGATACCTAGCCAGATTGGTGTAGGTGTCCATAGCTTAGTGGTTGAGCTCACTAGATTAGCAATTCAATCTTTCCATTGCCTTAGCAGCCTAATAAAACCACCTGTAGAGTGGATTGGCTGACTTTGATGTGTATTTGGCTATGTGTGAGCCTGTTGTTCCCTAGTTCCTTATGGAAATCATGCCCAGCTCGTGGGTGGTAGTGATGCTGAGAGATTGATGAGCACACTGGCCTATGGTTGGGTGGAATTTTGCAGCGACATATCTAGTTGTGGGGAAGCTTCTTCTCAAGATAAGTATTTTCTTGTGTATTTAAGTTCTGCAACTGTGTTTGTTTTATATATTATTATGAACACCATGAATGTGTTGAAATGTATTTTCTTCTGTTGTATATTTCATTATGCATCTATGTATGTATAATTTTATGTTCAATACATTTTATGTTATGTTCATGGGGCTAGATTGCCCATTTTGACAGTACTAGCAGTGCAGTCGCGTCCTCTCCGTCGGGTAGAGGGGAGGGGATGTGACACACTATATGATGATAATGCATGTACACTCTATGATGTTGATGCACTCCTATACAATATGATGTACATGCATACCATAGTTTGATGATTCTCTCATATGCACTATGATGTATACTTGATGTTGATGATGCATACAAGGTGCACACTGAGATGATGATAATGTATATTTGATGATGAGGATGCATACCCTATGACAATGATGCATACCTATGATGATGATGCATGAAAATGCATTCCTTATGTTCAATGAAAGTATAGAATAATTACTTGTTCATTACTTATGTATGATGAGGTGTACAATGATGTACATGTGCACTATATGGCAGTGAAATGAATTATTGGTATACAGGGATGATTTGGCAGTGATCAGAGTGAAGAGGTGATTCAGAGTTTGGTTTGATATGTTCACAGGTTTGGAAATCTTTTTCTTATCTAGGTGGCAGGATGGGGCAAGGAAAGGAGGTTGTAGCCTCCTTTCAGTTGTAGCCGAAAGACTAGGGAGTTGTAGCTTCCTTCAGGTTGTAGTCTGTAAATCAGAAGGTTGTAGCCTCCTTCTAGTTGTATCTGGAAAATTGAAGTGTTTTTAATAAGGGGGTTGTTTCCTCCCTCCAGTTATTTTTGGAAAACTATTTTAAAAAATATTATGTGGTATTACCCCCAGGACTTGGGTTTCCACGTCAAAAATTATTGTGTACTGTGCAGCTTGTTATTTTCATACACATTGATGATATGATGTGATTAGTGATCAACAACTTGCTTTTGATTAAAAATTTTATATTGTGCAAATATTGATTCACCCCCCTCTCAGTATTTCAACAGACTCTTCTGGAATAGAATGTAGAGACAAAGAATGAGAACTATTAACCAATATTGCTCAACACTGACAACACAAGTTGCTCATCTTTCCTCTCTATTCCACACTGTTTGCATTGCAGTACTAGTGCTTTGTACTTTGAAAATAATTGTTGAATATTCTCAAAACTGTGGGGTTGTAGTGCAATGAGCTCATTCTCTAGAAAATTCCCCTGAAGCTCATCTTGTTTTCCATACAAAGATTCAATCTTTTCCCAAGCTTCCTTCAGAGTCTTTAGTCCTTCAAGATGGAACAAAAGATCTCGAGAGATGTGAATTTATATGAAGCTGAAGGCTTTATCAAGCCGATTCAAAAAATTATTCTTCTCAACATACTCTTGGGGCTCAGCTTCTCTTCCCATTGTCATTCTAAACAAGCCTTTGTTGCACAAGGATACCTACATATATTCCCTCCAATCAATGTAATTGAAGGATGTAAGGATTCCAGGTACAAGAGCTGAATAATTCTCCATTTTTCTGTATGTTGATCAGTCAATTCTTCAAGAAGCTACGTAGATTCCTGCAAAGAACATTGCAAAACTAATTCAATTCGCAATCATATGTCAATACAATCCTTTGCACCTCAACATGTCCACTTTCTTAGAGTCTGTTACACCTACAAATACCTCTCTAGATAGAATACAGAGTTAGTAAGGAAAATATTGCAGGAATTATGTGGAAACTCAGCTACTTCTAGTGCACAATGGAGGTCGGACAAGGTTTGATGCTAGTGTGAGCAAGGCTTTGACACCATGTTAAATTTGTGAACCATTGATCTACAGGAAAATATGAAAGTTGTAGGAAGGGAATTATGCAGTGGAATAATCAAATAGAATGCACACTGAACAAGAAATTCATGCCACAAATTTTAGATAAATCAGAGAAGAATTGCTCAGATAATCACAACATTAATATTCATTCATTAATCAATAATACAGTGACTATAACCTAAATAGAATTCGAATAACGTGGATAGGATTTGAATATACCAGCTCAAGCTATATGAATAGCTAACTCAATGTGTCTAAATCACTATTAGAACTCACTAGTCTAGCTATGGATGTCTAAATCAATCTACAATCAATTAAGTGATAAGGTAGGTGGGAAAAAGGTGCCATTCTCCCTTCATGCATGCAAAACTGGTGCTAGGTTACTAAAAGTGATCTAACTTATTGTAACTGGAGGTTAACTCAACATATTTGCTTACCTACCACAACCAACTAATGGAGGTTGTTGGTGGCACTCAGAGTGGTATCCTATAATGTAGGGATTTCTCCCAGAGGCACATAAACTCATGCATGCACATGGAGTAAGTGGAAGATAACCTCTAGGTGTATCCCCCACACTCTAGTACAGTAATAATAACCCCCTAAGTTAGGAAAAATGACCAAATAGACTATATTGGACAAAGGAGGATTAATTAATCCTAACAAAGTGATATTGACCATTCGCTTGAAAACCCAAGTAATCTTTAGTTAATATGGGGGTCCTCCCACAAATGCCTCATATTTTGTGTGATAGATTAGATGGATTGATCCTATCTATTTGCACGGGTAGATAAAGGTAAAGGCAATAGACAAACTACCTTGTTATGAATGGCCTAGATCATTTTGGATATGAGATCATGATATCTAAATCATTGGTGGGATTCCCTCTAGCAAGGTTAAAAATTCTGGTGCGAGAAACTTTGAGGATCTCAATGACAATGAAAAGGGAAAAAATGGAATATGACATTGCGGGATTAGGGGACGCCAAATAGGGTCCAAGTGGACATAATGGCATATCATTGCTACCACATGGCATGCCACGTCAACAAGCTTCCACATCATCAGTATGTGTGTGTGTGTGTCTAGAGCCATTTTCTTGTCTTGGGCATTAGAAGAGTATTTTTTATCATTTTTCGATGAGTTTTTTTTACATTTGATCCATGGTATTAAGGGCTACAAAAATACAAATGAGGGTGGACTCCTCGTTTAGTTCATTTTTTTTTAGAAAATGGGGATTAGTGCTTTTTGAAGACCTTGATCATAAACCCAAATAGGAGTCCTATTCATGTTGAAAATTGGATAGTACGATCCATGACCAATCTTGTAGAAACCATTTTGAAACTTTGACAATATTTTCAATCATTTGGAAAGGGGATTCAAAAATAGGCCAAAATACACGGATGCTAAACATCTTTTGTGGACATAGAAAATCTTGCAGGAGAGAAAAGCGACCCAAGAACACATAGCTAAATTGTTTTGTGATTTCAATATTTTCCCTACTCATCAATCTGATGAACTTTGCTTAAAGGAGATTTTCCTAGAAATACAAAGTTTGGGAGATAGAAGTTTTTGGAACTTATATTCCAAGTTTTGAAGGAGTGCAGAATGTAAAAGTAGTGAATTCCAAAAAATTATAGAAATTGGTTGGGGCATCAAATCAGAGATATGAAATTTGATGAGTATTCCATGTCATGAGTATTAGTTGTTCCCAATACCAAAAAAAAAATTATCCCTATATTTTATTCTACAAGTGGCTAAAGTCAGTATCTGAGACTAAATGCACCTACATGAAAAGTGCAGACTCTGAGCAAAATTGGTTATTTTGAAGAAATGTAACTTTTAGATCTAAGATCATAACTAAGCATGGTCATATTCATTGAAAATCGAATCCATAGGTAAGAAAATGTGAATGAAAAAACTCTTAATAATTACTTCAATCATTCTTAAAAAATTATCAAAAAATGTCAATATGGATAGTTTCCAAAATGTATGAAAATTAATTTTATAATTTTATAAGGATGTAATGCAGCTAAAAAGTGTTCTTATATGAACACTTTTTCATATACCTATCATATCAAGGACGGTTAGGGGTCAATATTCAATATAGTGCAATTAGAAAGTGTTTGGTCTTGGT
This sequence comes from Pseudotsuga menziesii, assembly GCA_001517045.1. Lineage (NCBI taxonomy): Eukaryota > Viridiplantae > Streptophyta > Pinopsida > Pinales > Pinaceae > Pseudotsuga > Pseudotsuga menziesii. The sequence continues at coordinate 191,673 of LPNX011047818.1, read as the reverse complement.
TGGTCCAAGAGAACTATCACTATGAATTATGCTCGGAATCCCTATAAAGATGCAAAAGATTCCATGGAAAAAAATATACATGCTAAGAATGTAGAGATAGAATTTAATGATCGAAGAAACCAAGTTACTCATCCAAATATTGCAGAAACCATGATAAATCTTGTGGATTTAAAAATTTGCAGAGTAGATAATGAAAGGTTTATTACAACTTAGGTAGAACAAAACCAGTTGAATGCAATCATGCTTCAAAGGTTGACATGAGATCAAAGGAAGATGTACCGTGGGAAAAACTTAGGAAATGAGGATAAGAGCTTCAATAGATTAAGAAAACATTCTCACGAGAGGTCCCATAGGTCAAGGAGAATTTCTAGAGATAAAACATATAATCCAAAATTTTCTTGCAAGCAAGTCATTTGCCCCTAAGGATTTCACTAGAAATTCAAGCTCTTTATCTCATAAGAACACAAGGAGGAGGAATTTAACATACAACTCACATAGAGAAATTTTGAATTCCAAAGCCCTTACCTTTGATAGTGAAGTGAAATCTAGGGAAAATGTTGACGGTTGGGTTCTTGCGATGAGGGAGTATTTCCAAGTCCATGACTACTCTAAAAATGTTAAGGAAAGGGTGGCCATATTTAATTTGAAAGACCAATCATCTATATTATGTGATCGCCTTAGGTGAATCAAGGGGATAAATGAAACAAATATTGTTTGAAATCAGTACAAGAAAGACTTCCAACAAAATTATCTCTATGATAGGTACTATGATGGTAAAACCAAAGAGTTGCAAGAGTTAGAGTTGGAAAAAATGACCATGGATGAATATGAAATAAATTCTTGGAGTTTATGAGGTATGTTAAGTATATCGTAGATAATAAGGTAAAATACAATGTTTTCTAAGTAAATTACCTCAGTCATACAAGGACACAACTGAGTTTGACAAACCTCAAACTCTAGATGAAACTATAAGTAAGGCTAAGTATTGTTATAATCAAAACAAACTAATGCTATAATTTCATAAGGCATGGGAAGACAAGAAGAAGGAGAAGTTTTATCAAAGGAGGATTCAAACCTCCTCTTTTAGAAACAAATAAAGGAAGCAATCACATGGTGAGACTAAGACAACAAAATTTGTGAGCGACAATCCAAGGGATTACCTTCAATATTGGGGATGTGGAGAGAACCACTTGCTAAGAAATTGTCCACATTGGAATGAAAGTTCCAAACATTCTCACAACATACAAGAGGTTGAATGATCCAAGTCGATATCAGTGGTCATGCACCTCTTACAATTACTCACAACGATTATCCATATCCTTGGCAATTAATTATTTTTTTTGGATCCCAAACTTCCAGGTTCATTTTGAGGCCCTAAACAATATCGGGATGGTTGAAAAACTCCCTAGACCTATTGAAAGTTGTTATTCTCTTCGATATATTTCCAACAAACTATCCTACACCCCAAATGAATTTTGTATGTGGAAGTTGCATCCCTAGGAAGTTGATGCATAAACTATACTCCTCAAGGCCCACATTGCTTTTGTTTCTTAATATCCTATCTAGGGTTAGGTTTTTGTATATTTTGGGTTTCCTTTCCTCTTAGGGTTTCACACTTTATGTTGAAAAGGCACTTTTAACTATTGTGATGGGAATCTCGTGAATGAGCCGAATTGACACATCTCTCTTCAAAGATGAGATTCCACCATTATATACTACTTTGCAGTTTATAGTGTTTTCCATTTCATTCATTAATAGAATCTAGGTTTTGCTATACTATTGTGCTCTTTGCAGCATCTTTGTGTGTGTGTTAATGTTTGATATTGTTCCCTCATTTCATTCTCCAAATAATCTAGATAAATGGTATCAAAGCAATATTATCTTTGGTGTTTCTCAGTGCATGTCATTGACGAGATATAGGTATCAAGAGTCGAGTCTCGAACTTATTAATCTTTGGGAAATGCACCCTCACCATATCAACCAGCCTCACTTGGAGGAATAAAAGAGAGATGATAGAGAAGGAGATCATATTAAATTGTTGCTCAAGGAATCCCTTGCATCATAGAGGGATGAGATGATGGATAATTTTCACAGATCCTTCGACGACTACCAACGGTGGCACATGCGCCTTCAACTAGCAGTTGTTTTGAAGGTGTTACGCCCTTCAAGGTACAAGTTAATTTTGACCATTCTTTATTTGAAGGCTATATAGATACAAATGCTTTGGAGAAATGGTTAAATCTATTAGAGAGTTATTGCTTTGTTCAAATTTTTTTCAATAGCAAAAATATTACATTCCCACTGCTTAAGTCCCTCCCCAAATTCAAATATTAGTGGGATGGATACTATGAGAGGAATTCCAATGATGATTCTACAACATATATATTATACCCCACTTGTGCATACTTTTTGTATGCCCTCAATGAGGAATGTAGGAAACTATGATGACTAGTACACAAGATATAGAGCTTTGTGCCAAGAGAGATACCATAGGGTGTTTCCATATATTTTGCTCAAAGTTGGATATCAAATACTCTGAATGATCATTGATCTTGAATTACAGCAATATATTACATATGTAGATCCAAATAGATATGGATTTCATAGGCATATCCTTATTGGGACATGTTTATCAACATGTTGTCAAAATTGAGAAAATACTGAAGTAGAAGAATAAGTGGGAGTTTGGGTCTAAAAATAAACCACAACATAAGTATGGTAAAGGTGGTTGTTGCTCACAAAGAAAAGGAAAAGGTAAGGATATCCAAATTCATGAAAACCAATCCAAGTTGTACTTAAACAAGGGTAATGGGAAGTCAAAGAATGACACTAGGAAGTGGTGTTAGTTCCATAAAATCCCCTAGTTCAACATTGATCAATGTCACTCTAAACAATCATTGTTGGTCGAGATGAAATCATTTGAGATGAATCTGGCTCAAACTCTAATTGAGATCAAGATAAAAATAAAACATATCATTGATGTGGAACCCAGTTCCACCATCACAACCACAAAGGTCCAACAGAAAAACCCATATAAAAAATAGGAATAGGAGTTCCTCTTCCATTTCATAGATGTGGATAAAGGGGAATCTACTACATTTCATTGTTGAAAATAGTATCCAAAAGAACCTAATCTCAATCAAAGTCTTAAGGAGGTTAAAGGTATCGAAAACACCACACCTGCAACCATACATCATCGATTGGTTGAGTCGGGTATGAGACATCTGTGTTAGTCCGCAATGTCACCTATCCTACAACATCAAGCCCTTCAAGGATGAGATGATTTTTGATGTTCCCCAACTTGAATTTTGTGATGTTATTCTAGGAAAAACATTGAAATACCCCAGATGTTAAGCCCTGAACTTGTGATCTTTCATGTGACTTATGCTCTTTTGCATTATGGACTTATGATATTTTATATGACTATGGACTTATGATTCTTTGCATGATTAATGTGATTAAGTGCCTATGATTATTGTTTGATAATGTGACTTTGGACTTTGGCACTATTATTAATGTTAATGTTATTACTAGCATCTTTGTTATGTTTGAATGTTGTTACTATTGATTAAAAAAAATTGGCTCAATAGAAACTAAAAGAGTAAGGGGGACCATGGATTCAACAGAATGAGGGGGAATGGGGACATCCATAGCACCTTATAACTTGTTGTTGGCTTAAGTTTGTCAATCCTAGTTCATATTTACACCTTGGTGGCATTAATAATGTTGGTCACCCAAACCTTGTACAACGAACCCTATTCTCAATATTTATGGACTATGGAATTAATATTCCATATTTTGCACACCTTAGTGGGCCCCTCTTTCCTAGGGTGTCCTCCTTGGGAAGATATTCCCTCACATTTATGTGTTTTTGGTCATTTCTGAGCCTTTTTCCTAGTTTTTAGAGGATGTAAGCTATTTTCTAACTTCCACTCTTACACTATGCATTGATGATCCTATTTTTGTACTTCCATGTTATTTATGATCCTATTAGATGCCTTATAACCTATTTCTCTAGCCTTGATGTTTTCTAAACCCATTTATACATTAGTGTGCATCCATGTGCTCTTCATGGCTCCACTCCTTGGTTTTTGGTAACTCCTCCTCATGGTTCTAATTCGGGAAAGGGAATCTCCTAACTAAGCAACCACTCCACTAATTCAAGTTAAGTCTCCATGATGAAGCTTAAATATTACCTATATATCATTCAAGTTGATCCCCTTGGGTTAGATTTAACCTCCTTGTACTATAAATTCATATTACCTCTCCTTGTTAAAGCCAACCTTGAGCTTTGGACCATGTGACTTGCACTATCTATCCATGTTGGGAATATTGGTAGTATTGGGAGTGTATTGAGAGTTATAGTTAGTCTAGTTGTTTTCCCTTTGCTTCCACTCTATCACTCTACAATTTCAGGTTCTCGTATAGGAATCCAAGAAATGGGAATGGTGAGCTAGGTCATATCCCATAGGCAATAGAGATGGACAGGAAAGTAGTAGTGGGAAGCATTATGGTTCTCGAATGAGGTAGTTACAAGAGTTGCTAGACTAAGTGTTCCTTTACCTATGGATCCATGGTATCAGCTCGGGGGTGACCTGTTCAAGCGAGGAAGGTGTGACAGTGTCTACGGTTGGGAGGAAAGTTGTCCTGCTATAGCTAGTTGTCCATATCTTGAGATAAGTATTTCTCATATGATTTTATTTATTGTTTAACATATTATTATGATGATTATGTGAAAAGGTGTATGAATTAAATTATTTATATGCTCAATTATTATATGACATAATATGGTTATAGGAAGAATGGACTCTGTAGGATTCGAATCCGAGATGATTTTCATTCTGATCTTCTTTATCTTCTTCAAACACTACAACTATGACTCTACGGTACTAGGAGGGGTGCAACCATATGTTATGGTTCACCAATATATATTAATTTTTGTGTTTTGGGACCTGTCCCATAGTGTCCAAAACAATGTTTCCATTAAGGATCGCCTTTTGTTTCATCGAAAAATATTTTCAGATTACCGAGATATGTCTGTTTTGGTCCAGTAGTTTTCTCGATGTCAGGTTGAGCGCACCAATTGTTAGATTGGAAATTTTCTATGCATGGATATGCTCCTATTTGTAGATATGAGTTTTAATAATGTAGTATGAATGTAATATTGATTGATGGCTGAATGGATGCAGCCATGCAACCTAAAATATATTAGTGAAAAATGGTTGCAGGGGACAGCCATTGGGAGGTGATTTTGTGGGTTGTTATTGCAGTCAATGCCTTTTGTTTTGCTTTGGTTGTGGTGTGGTTGTAGGCTACAACACGGATATGTTTCTTGATGTGCATTTCCCTTGGTGTTTATCTTCACTGAAATCACACACAGAACAACACCACAAACAAACTAAATCTGCAAACACTTAACAACACAATACTTGACAATTGTAAACTATGTTTTCAATAATCTTTGCGAAGTATAAGAATTCAATGTAAGATCTTAATCACACTATGATTATAGATTCATTATTCATGCATTGAATGTGATTATGAACTTAAATTTAATGTTGATAGAATTTATTAAATGTTGATATTATTAAACTAAGGGCGACGAATTATTTAATTAAGTAACACAACCTTAGTAATGTTTATTAAAATTAGAAATTTAATTAATCATTTAATGGTTAGTTTTCCTAACCTTATTATGCTGTTATTAAACCGAAGTTTAGAACATTTTTCCTTCTCATAAGGGTTGGGGATATTACAAGTGGTATTAGAGCTGAAGGTTTCAACACTGCGGCTGTTGGGCCTTCTGCGAAGTTACAAGCCACTTTGTAAAACATGCATTTGCATTAGATAACTTGGATGCATGCACCTTAATATAGTTTCACATGTGAGTTAGTTAATTAAATTGTCAGCTTGGGATGGCTATGGACTTGATTTTTGGCCAGTAATGAGAAATATTGGAAGGATTTCTAGCCCCCTTGTCCAATTAGGCATATTGTAACTTAGAAAAGTTGGCTAGTTACTTTACAAACCAGAAGAAAAGTAGTTTTAATGATAATGAACTTATACCAATGTGTAGTTTACTAACAAAATGTTGATAATGAACACATTGTAGTTCCTTGTTATTGATTGAGCAAGCGGTGTGACCACTAAACTGATATTTTTATCAAACCTATGAATACTAAAGATTCAACAAGTATAAGTTCAGTAGTAGGAAGTCAAAGATTGGAGATGGATTTCGAGGAAGGACGAAGAACATACAGTCATGAAGAGAAGTTTGTTGAGGGAAGAAGGTCAACTAGACATAAGAGGAGAAGTGAACCATTAATCTTGGAGGATTTAGTGAGGAAGTATAGACAGGATAATGAAAGGACAATTCATATCCAGGAGCAGATTATGAATGATCTAAGATCATTCAAGACCATCCAAAGATCCATTGAAAAGAGTCATAAAAGAGGTTATGTGAGGTTTAGATCATCTTCAAGGGTTATTATCACTCAGAGAGAAAGAAGGGGCATGCATCAAGCAGTACAAAGAGTATCCCTAAAAGATCTCCAATGAGATACAAGAAGAGGATGTTTACTCGAGATGAACTAGTAGGAGATCTTAGAAGAATCAAGCCTCGGTATTTTGATGGAGAAGTAAAGTAAGGAGAAGATGTTGAAGCATGGTTGTTGGGACTCATGAAGTTCTTCCAGTTGCACCAATACACACCTAATATGGAAGCACGAGTATCCATATATCATTTGCAAGGAAATACATCTATTTAGTGGGATCAACTAGTTAAGCTAAAGGACATCGACGAAGACATAATCACTTGGATGAAATTTAAGAATTACTTCCAGAAGGAATACCTCTCTGAGCATTACTATGACAAAAAGATGGAAGAGTTCTTCGATCTTAAGTTCTGAAGCATGACTATGGATTCCTATGAGAAGAAGTTTTTGGAACTTTTGAAGTATGCAGACTTCATCAAAGATGAGAAGGTAAAGACTCAAAGGTTCCTAAGTGGTCTTCCTGAATCTAAGAGAGATAAAATATAGTATGATAGACCAAGGAACCTTAAGGATTCCATCTAGAAGGAAAAACACTTATATGAACATAATAAGAGCAAGGCCCCATATCAAAATAATTGGAATGATATGAAGAATAACAAACAAGCACAGAGAAAGAAAGGTTTCCAGCCTTCAAAATTCAGAATTGGTAATTCTTATCAACAAGGGAAACCAAGGGAAGAGCATTCAGGGAAAACACCATCTATGGAATATTGGATATGCAAGGAAAATAAATTTTCCAATCAATGCATGTGTAAGAAGATTGACCTTCATAACATTTAAGAGGCTTCAACTGTGGAGATGTAGGTGGAAGTTTTCATAGGATCTATGCATCCCTGGATGGGAGGCAAGTTGACCACTAATCCTAAATGATTGAGGTAGTAGGTAAGATTGCTAATAAAACCATAACTATTTTGATTGATTTTGGAGCTAGCAATAGTTACATTGCACCTAATCTAGTTGAGAAATGTCATTTGAATAAAAGTAAACTTGAAATAGCAAGTCTAATACAATTAGCTATAGGAGCCAAGAGGAAAATCATAGAATTTGTAAAGATGTGTCCTTTAGAAATGAATGGAGTGAAAACCTTTGTAGATTTAAACATCATACCTTTAAGGTCATATGATGTATTGATTAGCATGGATTGGTTGGATGCACACCATGCCATATTGGATTGTCATAATAAAACTTATACTTTTTTGGATGCAGAAGGAAACTAAGTGACAATCGAAGGTATACCTAGACCCATATCCATGAGGAAGGTCTCAACTCTACAATTGAATAAATGTATCAAAAAGGGGTGTCAGCTATATGAAATTCATGTGGTAGAGCCAAAGGAAGTAAAAGAACCATAACTATAGGATTATCCAATGCTACAAGAGTTTGCAGATATATTTCAAGAACCACCAGGAATGCCTCATAAGAGGGATATTGAAGTTTCTATCAACTTAGTGCCAAGAACAATACCTTCATCTAAAGGACCTTATAGAATGAGTACTCCAGAGTTAAAGGAATTGCATATGAAGTTAGAGAATTCACTAAATAAAGGTTACATAAGACCCAGTGTTTCACCCTAGGGATCCCCTGTGTTATTTATGAAGAAGAAGGATGGAACTCTAAGACTATGCATAGATTATAGGAAGTTGAACAAAGCAATGATTAAAAACAAGTAACCCTTACCAAGAATTGATTACTTGTTTGATTAGTTGAGAATATCTAAGGTATTTTCAAAGATATATTTGAGGCTAGGATACCACCAAATTATAATCAAGAATGAAGATATCAGTAAGACAATATTCAAAACAAGGTATGGGAATTATGAGTTCACAGTGGTACCTTTTGGTTTAAGAATTGCATCAGCAATATTCATGTGTTTAATGAATGGAGTCTTCAGAAAATACTTAGATAAGTTTGTGATTGTATTCTTAGATGACATCCTTGTATATTCCAAGACAAAAGGATAACATGGAGAACATCTAAGGTTAGTAATGCAAGTGCTTAGATAACATCAATTGTATGCCAAATTAGGCAAGTGTTCTTTCAATCAAGGAAGAATCCACTACCTAGGGCATATCATATATGAATAAGGTGTTTCAGTAGATCTTGGAAAAATAAGAGCGATTGTGGAATGGACAACACCTAAGAATGTATTAGAAGTAAGATCTTTCATGGGATTAGTTGGGTACTACTGAAGGTTCATTGAATGATTCTCAAAGTTAGCTCATCCTATCACATCATTGTAGAAGATGGGTGTAAAGTTCGACTAGACTCCTACGCGTGAAGATGGTTTTCAAAGGCTTAAGGAAATGCTTACTAGTGCACATGTTTTAAAGATTGCAGATACTGAAGGAAAATTTGTTGTGTGCACATATTCATGTAAACAAGGCATTGGTGGAGTATTGATGCAGGATGGACATGTGATCAGTTATGAATCTATAAATTTGAAGGAACATGAGCAGAACTATGCCACCCATAACTTAGAGCTTACATTTATCATCCATGATTTGAAGATATGGAGACATTATCTAATGGGTAAAAAGTTTGAGTTGAGAACTGATCATGATGGGTTCAAATACTTGTTTGAGAATCCCAATTTGAATGCAAGATAGAGGAGGTGGATGGAGTTATTATGTGAATATGAATTTGACATCAATCATATCAAAGGTAGGGAAAATAAAGTAGCATATGCGCTTAGTAGGAATATACATGTGATGCATGTACTAGGTATCAACACTAGCACATTAGATTTAAAGCATAATATCATTGAAGCTAGATTTACAAATGAACTTTATCAGTAGGTGAAAGAAGGATTGCAACAACAAAAAATTCCAACAAAATTTGATAAGTATAAGTTTAAAGAAAATGGGATCCTCATGCATAGTTATAGAGTTTATGTGCCTGATGTTAGAGATATAAGGAAGATGGTTCATAAGGAAATGCATGACGTTCCTTATGTCGGACATTCGGGTTATCAGAAAACAATAACAGCAGTAAGGAAACAATATTATTGGCCAAGGATGAAGAATGATGTTGCAGACTATATATCTAGGTGCATGAAATGTCAAAAAGTTAAAGTTGAGCATCGACATCCAATAGGATTGTTGCATCCCTTGCCAATACCAGAATGGAAAATAATGCTATCATGGTTGTGGTAGATAAGTTGACTAAGGAAACACACTTCATTCCATTAAAGACAACTCACAAAGTAGCTAATTGCAGATATTAACATGAAAGAAGTAGCCATATTGCATGGTATTCCGAAGGCTATAGTATCAGACAGATATTCAAAATTTACTTATAACTTTTGGAAAGAATTGTTTGAGGGGTTTGGTACAAGTCTAATCATGAGTACAACATACTGCCCTCAAACAGATGAAAATACAAATAGAGTTAACAAATTGACAAAATATATGTTAAGGATGTATGTGATGGATCAACCATATAAGTGGGAAGACTATTTACACTTGGTGAAATTTGTTTATAATAATAGATCTCATTCATCTTTGAATATCAGTCCTTTCGAGGCCATTTATGGAAGGAAATGCAATACTCCCATTAGTTGGGATGACCCAATAGACATAGTCATTGTTGGACTAAAATTATTAAAGGATATGGAGGATCAAATGGTTAAGATAAAGAAGAATATAAAGGTAGCTCAAGACAGGAAGAAAATCTATGCAGATCAAAACATGACCGCTAGATAGTTTCAAGTTGGAGATCATGTGTTTTTGAAAGTTAGACCCAAGAAGAGTTCCTTAAACTTGGGAAATTGATCCAAGCTAGCTGACAAATACTGTGGACCTTTTGAGGTCTTAGCTAAGATAGGACATGTTTCTTATGAGCTGGCTCTACCCGCTTGCATTAGAGTACATAATGTCTTTTATGTGTCTTTATTGAAAAAGTATTTACCTGATGCTAACCATGTAATTGATTGGAATGTGGTCCTGGTAATTATAGTGCTTTTATTTTCTTTATTGATATATATACATATATGAACATGGTACTAATCATGTGATTGAATGAATTATGATCCAAGTGGAACCGAAAGGGGATTTTTTGGTACAACTTGTTTCCATTTTAGGAAGCAAGGTCAAGCTGCTTCAAAATCGAGAAATCAAGAAAGTAAAGGTCCAATGGACCCATTAGAGTATTAAGGATGCAACTTGGGAGTTGGAGGATGCCACGAGGGAATCATGCCCTCATCTATTTTGAAATTTTGCAGCATGTCTGTAATATGCATTGTTTAAAGGGGAGGGGGATGTAATACGCCATATGTTAAGCCATGGACTTATGATCTTTCATGTGACTTATGTTCTTTTGCATTATGGACGTATGATATTTTATATGATTATGTACTTATGCTCCTTTGCATGATTAATGTGATTAAGTACTTATTATTATTGTTTGATAATGTGACTTTGGACTTTGGCACTATTATTAATGTTAATGTTATTACTAATATGTTTTCTATCTTTGAATGTTGTTACTATTGATTAAAGAAAAAACTAGTTCAACAAAGGAAACTAAAAGAGTATGGGGGACCATGGATTCCACAAAGTGAGGGGGAATGGGGACTTCCCTAACACCTTATAACTTATTGTTGGTTTAAGTTTGTCCATCCTAGTTATATTTACACCTTGGTGACATTAATAATGTTGGTCACCCAAACCTTGTATAACAAACCCTATTCTCAATATTTATAGACTATGGAGTTAATATTGCATATTTTGCACACCTTAGTGAGCCCCTCCTTCCTAGGGCTCCATCCTTTAGAATAGCTTCCACTCTTACACTATGCATTGATGATCCTATTTTTGTGCTTACATGTTATTTATGACCCCATTGGATTCATTCTCTCACCTATTTCACCCTCCTTGATGTTTTGTAACCCCGTTCATACATTAGTGTCCCTCCATGTTCTCTTCATGGATCCAATCCTTGGTTTTTGGTAACTCCTCCTCATGGTTTTAATTCAGGAAAGGGAATCTCCTAACTAAGCCACCACTCCACTATTTCAAGTTAAGTATCCTTGATGAATCATAAACCTTACCTATCTCTAACTCAAGTTGATCCCCTTGGGTTAGAGTTGGCCTCCTTGTACTTTAAATCCATATGCCCTCTCCTTGTTAAAGCTAGTCTTGATCTTTGGACCATGTGACTTGTGTTATCTATCCATGTTGGGAATATTGGTAGTATTGGGACTGTATTGAGAGTTAGATTTATTCTAGTTATTTTCCCTTTTCTTCCACTCTATCACTCTACTAGTCCAGGTTCTCGTAGAGAAATCCAAGAAATGGGAATGGAGAGCTAGGTCATATCCCATAGGAAGTGGAGAGGGACTAGAAAGTAGTAGTGGGAAGCATTGTGATTATCAGGTGAGGTAGTTCCGAGAGTTTCTAGACTAAGTGTTCCTCTACCTGTGGATCCATGGTCTTATCTCGAGGATGACATGTTCAGGAAAGGAAGGCTTGACGATGTCTACGGTTGGGAGGAAAGTTGTCATGCTGCATCCATTTTCCCATATCTTGAGATAAGTATTTCTCATATGATTTTTTATGTTTTAACATATTATTATGATGATTATGTGAAAAGGTGGCTGAATTGAATTATCTATATGCTTTATTATTGTATGACAGAATCTGGTTACAGGAAGAATGGACTCTGTAGGATTTGAATCCGAGATGATATTCATTATGATCTTATTTCTCTTCTTCAAAAACTATAAATATGGCTCTACGGTACTAGGAGGGGTGCAACCATATGTTCTAGTTCACCAATATATGTTCATTTTTTTGTTTTGGTACCTATTCCATTGTGTCCATATGAATTTTTCCAGTAAGCATCGCCTTTTATTTCGTCGAAAAATATTTTTGGATGACCAAGATATGTTTGTTTTGGTCCAGTAGTTTTCTCGGTGCCAAGTTGAGCGCACCGGTTGTTATATTGGAAATGTTATATGCATGGATATGCTCCTATTTGCTTATCTAAGTTTTAATAATGTATTATGAATATAATATTTATTAATGGTTGGAGGGAGGCATCCATGCAATCTAAAATATATTAGTGATAAATGGTTGTAGGGGACAACCATTGGGAGGTGATTTTGTGGGTTGTGATTGCAACCAACGCATTTTGTTTTGCATTAGTAGTGGTGTGGATGTAGGTTACAACCTACATATGTTTCTTGATGTGGGTTTTTCTTATTTTTTATCTTCCCTGAAATCACACATCGAACAACACCACAAACTAATTAAATCTGCAAACACTTAACGACACAATACTTGACAATTGTAAACTATGTTTTCAATCATCTTTACGAAGTATAAGAACTTAATGTAGGATCTTAATCATGCTATGATAATAGATTCATTGTTCATGCATTGAATGTGATTATGAACTTAAATTTACTATTGATAAATTTTATTAAGTGTTAATATTATTTAACTAAGGGCGGTCAATTTTTAATTAAGTAACACAACCTTAGTAATGTTTATTAAAGTTAGAACTTTAATTAATCATTTAATGGTTAGTTGTACTAGCCTTATTCTGTTGTTCTTAAACCAAAGCTTAGAACCTTTTGCCTTGTCATCAGGTCGGAGACATTACAAACATATATGTGGAAACGCCATGTTGTTTATGGTTCTAGGCCTTATACTATCAGTGTTACTTTGGGAGGCCAACTCTACAGGGTACTTGCAATAGCTCTTACTACTATAGAATCCTTGACCTCAACAAAGTAGTTTTGGAATGCAATATATTAGACTGGGAAATTTGTCCCCTTCATGGTTCAGTCAGAAGGAAAACAAAAATTCACTGTGACCAACACAGCCTCAATGTGAGGTTTCTCTACAAGATAGGAGAAGGTGAATAAGATTGTAGAGGAATACATAGATATATTTTCCTCTCCTAAAGAGGTACCTCTACACTACCAGGTCAAACATTCAATTGATTTGATATTTAGTGCTCCTCTGCCTAATGTCCCAATATACATATGCTCTCCTCTCAAGAGTGAGGAAATAAAAATTCAAATTCAAGAGAGCATCCAAAATGGCCACATTCAACCAAGATCCTCACCATGTGGAAGCCCAATTGTGTTGGTGCAAAAGAAGGATAAGAAATTATGACTCTGTATTGATTATAAATCCCTTAACAAAATCATCATCAATAATCAATACCCAATCCCCCAGATTGATGATTTGCTTAATCACCTTAAGGGTTCCAAGTTCTTCATTAAGATCGGTATGAATTCATCCTATGACCAAGTCTTGATTGAGAAAATGAATATATGGAAGACAACATTCAAGTCTAAATAAGACCTTTTAGAGTTGTTGGTCGTGTCTTTTGGCTTAACTAATTCTCCAACAACATTCATGAGGATGATGGATGATATATCGAGTCCATTCACAAACTATTTTTTGGTCATATATCTAGACAACATCCTCATCTTTAGCAAAACTTGTGTGGAACATTTGTATCACATTCAAGAGATATTGAGCATCCCACAAAAACACATGTTATATGTCAATTTGGAGAAATTATCATACAACATGGAGAGAGTTCTGTATGTTGGATACATTGTGGATGCACATGTGGTGCATGTGGACCCATCTAAGATCCAAGCCATTCATGATTGGCCTACTCCAACGAATCTAACAGAGCTTCACAATTTTTTTGGCCTTGACAAATTTTACCACGAGTTTGTGTTGGGGTTCTCTCATATCACTTGGCCCTTCAGCCAAATGACCAGGGGTGGATCCAAATCCAAGCTTGCTTGGGTTGAGACGCAACATAAACCATTCAAGGATATGAAGCAAAACTTCTGATCAGTGCCAATCCTCACTCTATCATACCTGCAACACCCTTTTGAGATTGAGACAGATGTGTTTGACTATATGTTATCGACACAGTCCTCACTCAACATGGACATTATATGGCCTATCACAGTGAGTCACTCTCTAATTTTGTCTGTAGGTATCCCACATATGATAAGGATATGTAGTCCAATGTGCAAGCATGTTTCCGATGGAAACACTACATCTTAGGAAAGGTGACATTCATCCACACTTCTAACAAGCCCTTGCAATTCATGCAAATGTGGGGAGAGTTACATAATGACTACCATGAAAAGTGGTTTACATACATGCAATAGTTATACCTAAACATCAATCAAGAAGGGAAGCACAAACCCAGTTGTCGAGTGCCTTATCCAACCTCTATAATTTTCCATGCTAACTATGGTGCTCATCTCTTATCAACATGAAATCTCTAGGTGGACCTAATTATATGATAGTGACCATGATTTTATTGTCACCTATCATACATGTGTGAGGAATACTAGTCTCAAACTTTCATCTCTAGGATGAAATTTTATGACATCTAAGCCATCTATGTGTTCCTTCAAGTGAGTGGGATAAGTTGATTTGGGAGGTGAATTATAGTCAATTTCTAGTGCACTTTGGTGTAGGTAATTCAGTGGCGGTATTCCTGAATTACTTATACTGGTCTAAACTTCTACAAGATGTCATATGATATATTATATTGTGAACTACCTGTGACATTGCCAAACCTACCATCAAGAAGCAGGGGTTGTACACCCCTTTGTAAACCCCAAATAGACCCTGAGAGTTTGTCTCCATGGACTACATGTATGAACTTCCTTCAACCAAGCATGGAAAAGATTATGTATTTGTGGTTGTTGAACTGTTCTATAATATGACAATTTTAACTCCTTGTAAGAAGAGAATCACGGGAGAGGCCCGTGCTAAACTCTTCTTCAGGAATGTTTGGGTTTACTTTGGCCTCCCATGGACCATTATCTCACATCATGTAGAAAGTTTTTGAGCACCTTATGGTCCAGCCTAAGGTCAATCATGGATACCAAATTGACCAAATCGACTTCCTTCCATCCCCAAACCAACTAGACAGAGGTATTAAACATGATGATTGTGCATACCTTGAGAATGTACAACTCCAAATATCCATGAACATGGGATGAGATCCTTCCTTATGTTAAACATAGCTACAACAGATCCCTCGATAGCTCTATTTGTTACAACCCTTGTCAAGTGTGCTTGGGATTCCAACCATGAGCCCCAATTGATGCAGTGTTTCCCATTGCATATACATAAGAAGAATCCTCCCGTGATCAAATTGAGGATGATCAAGAAGTGAAATTTTTTTAATAGATTTAGTACATCCAACAACAAGTTCATGATATTTTACAGAAATCCAATCCTAAGTACAATTAACACCATGATTTTCACCGGGTTCCACATAAGTTCCAAGTGGGAGAGGTATGGTTTCATTTGAAAAAAAGAGCACCTCATAGGATCCCATCAAGAATGATGCCCACTATGATATGGGTCTTACACCATCAACAAGGTCATGGGTTAGAATAATTTTAAATTAAGTGTTCCCCTTTTCCTTGGATTTCACCTTGTATTTAATGTGGAGTTGGTCTAACCATATTTTCCACCTCTCTTGGACACCTCCTAGGTAGGTGAGCACTTGGACCCCATGGAAATCAATACTAATTGCATTGAGTAGGAAATAAACATGTTATACAACTTGACGAGAACTTTATACTCAAAACGAGAACTCTAGCCATAAAAACTCACATATCTGTGTCAAAACCACCAAAAACCAACCCCGAATCAAAAAGTAGTGCTACCGGTAGCACCACTTTTTGTTTTCAGAGCTAAAATTACAACTTTTTGGTAACCTCGAGCGGTGCCGCTGTAATCAAAGCCATAAATAGACCCCCAAATAGAAAATGGTAGCACATGTCTTTTGTGCTTTTTTATTTTGGGCTAAAATTACAACTTGTTTGACATTGTTTCCTTGACAGTTGGCACATTTACAACGCAAATTCCAAAATCAACCTACGACTCGAAAAAAATTGCTACCAATGGCACCCATTTTCTTCGTTGGGTTACATTTGAAGACATTTCTAAACCATCCCTAAAAATATTTAAATTTAAAAAAACAACTCTCTGTAAAATTGAAAAATTACATGACAATTTCAAGAAAAAAAAATCAATATCAAACAAAATTTAATCCAAAAATACCTTAAAAACAAAAAAAGAGAAAATAAAATTACATGTTTTAAACGTGTTTTGAAAAAAACCAAAAAAATGAAATGAAACACAATTACAAATAAAATTATAAATGTTTAAAAAACAAAAATAAAAATAAATAAAAGTTAAAACCTAGATAAAAAAAAAAGAGATACAATTAAAAAAATAATAAAACTATAAAAATATAAAAAACATTAAAAAAAATGAAAAAAATACTAAAATTTAAAAAGGGGAGTGTTAATATGTGGGGAGGGGCATGTGAAGTTAGTGGAGTGGGTAGAAGGGTTAGGTGCTAGAGGGGGGTACNGGGGGAGTGGATAGGGGGGACATGGGATGGGGGTCGGGGGTAGGAGAAGGCTGGAATAAGGAAGGGGGAGCGTTTGAGGGGGATTCTTAGAATCGTGCCTCCTCCTCACCATCACTTAAACCACCAACCCACCACCAACACAATAAAGGGGCGATTCTTAGAATCGTGCCTCTTCCTCGTCACTCCTCCACCATCATTTAAACTACCAACACAATAATTTTTGTTATTATTTTTTTATTTTTTTAAAGTTAGTTTTGATTTTTTTTTGTTGATTTCATTATTTTTAAATATATATATATAGAATATGTGTTTTTTTTTTGTTTTTTTTTAAGGTGTTTTTGTTAAATTTATTTAGTTTTTTTTTTCATAAAATTTTTATATGTTTTTTTATAATGTTTTTTTTTTTAAATTTAACTATTTTCAAAGTATGGTTTAGAATTTTATACAAATATAACTTGACAAAGGAAAGTGATCTCATTAGCAGCACATCTTTTCAAGACATAGGTTGGTTTTGGCATTTATGTTGTAAAGGCATTGATTATTAAGACAAATATGTCAAACAAGTTGTAATTTTAGCCTCGAAAAGAAAAGTGTGTGCTACCATTTTCAATTTGGGGGTCTATTTTATCATTTTTACTGCAGTGACAATGTCTTGCATCGCGGTAGCGCCACTTTTCAATTCAACGTTTTTTTTGTGTGGCTTTGACAAAAAAAACGAGAACAGTGTCGGGTTCTCATCAAGTTGTATAACTTGTTGATAGTCAATCAAATTATGGACACCAAGATGAAGGGCACCTTCCAACAAAACATCCAACTGTATTAGGTTGTCAAATCAAGGTAGCTTCTTCACCAAAGAAAGTGGCTCACCAGGGGTCAAATTCAACAAAACAAATCCCATATAATGAGGGAACTTAACACAATGGAGATCATTACTTCCTAATAGGGGAGGAATTATCCATGTGGATATCGATGGCCACCCACTTCTTCCACTAACTCACAACGATTCTCCATCTCCTTAGCAATTTTCTACAATTTTTTGAGTCCCAAACTTCTAGGGCCATTTTAAGGCCTTAAATGGTATCAAAATGGTAAAAACACTTTCTATCCTATCAAAAGGTTCTCTTCGCTTTGAGATATTTCTAACGGGATAATGTGCACCCCAAATAGAGTTTGTATGTGGAAGTTGTGCTTTCGAGAAGTTGTAGTTGTGTCAACTAGACTCCTCAGGGCCCACATTGGTTTTGTCGATTCATCGTCTAGGGTTAGGTTTTTATATATTTAGGGTTTCCTTGACTCTTAGAGTTTTATACTTTATGTTTAAAGGGAACTTTAGCTTGTTGTAATGGGCATCTTACTAATGAGTACAACCGACACATCTCTCTTCAAAGATAAGTCGCCACCATTCTAGCTAGTTGTATTGATTTATGTTTATTGTGCTCTCCATTTCATTCATTAATGGAATATGGGTTTTACTATAGTATTGTGCTCTCTATAACATATTTGTGTGTGTGTGTGTGTGTGTGTGTGTGTTTATCGATTCCCTTATTCCGTTCTACAAATAATCTAAATCACTGAAATTGTGGGTGATGTAGCAAGGACTATCCCTAGGATCTATGTTGCGCTAGAGGACTACCAAGAATACCATCAATCAACTGTGGTTGAGGTTGTAAGTAAGAAACCCAATAATAGTAAAGAGAATTCCAAATATGGTTTCTATTAGGCATATTTCAACCTTGTAGCTGAAGAAGTGCTTTAGAAAAGGTTATTGATTGTATGCAGCTCATGTATGGGATAGAATATAAAATAAATTTCCCAAGCCAAAGGACTATCAAGCCTTGAAATAATCCAGTGATGTGTTACCTAACAAAGTTCCAAGACTTCCTCCAAAGAGGAATATAGATTTCACAATTAATATTATTCCAGGAGTTGCACCAGTGTCCAATACACCTTATAGAATAAGTACCATAGAATTTCTAGGGATGAAAATCCAATTGCAAGAGCTATTGGAAAAGAAATACATTAGGACAAGCATGTATCCATGGGGACTACTCATGGTATTTATGGAAAAGAAGGATAAAACTCTCAAGTTGTGCAATTATTATAGGCATATGAATAAATTTACAGTGAAGAAC
Source organism: Pseudotsuga menziesii (assembly GCA_001517045.1). Lineage (NCBI taxonomy): Eukaryota > Viridiplantae > Streptophyta > Pinopsida > Pinales > Pinaceae > Pseudotsuga > Pseudotsuga menziesii. Next base: position 172,607 of record LPNX011047818.1, on the reverse strand, counting down.
AAGTACCATGTACCTTGAATTAATAACCTCTTTGACCAAATGAGAGGGACAAAGATATTTTTGAATATTGGTTTGAGGCCTGGTTACCTTGAAGTTAGAATCAAGGAAGAATACGTCCACAAAACAACATTTAAAAAAAGGTATGGGCACTATGAGTTTGTGGTGGTGCCCTTCACTCTCATTAATGCACTAGATACATTTGTGTGTCTCATGAATAGAGTTTTCAACAAGTAATTGGATAATTTTGTGCTTGTTTTTATGGAAAACATTCTTATTTATTCTAAGAATGAAGAGGAGCATTAAAAACATTTGAGAATGGTTTTGCAAGTGCTAAGAGAACATAAGTTGTATGCAAAGCTAAGTAAATGTTATTTCTATCAAAAGAAGAATCATTAGTTGGGTCATATTATTTCAAAGGAAGGAATATCACTGTATCCAAAAAAAAAGGATTAAGGCCATTATGGATCCGTCAACTTCAATTTTTATGGCCAAAATAGAGCTAGATGACTGGAATTTTTATGTGAATTTGATTTTGAAATCAAACACACAAAAGGGAAAGAAAATAAAGTCACGGTTGATGCACTTAGCAAAAAAAATACATAGAAGGCATGTGGTGGCCATTAGTAATTGTCAAACAGATATGAGACAAATGATTGTTGGCTCTCTTGTTGAAGATTAACACTTAGTGCAAGTGAAGGATAAATTATAGCAACATAATTTTGAAAGGAGGTATGAAGGTTATTATTTTGAAGATGATGGACTTCTCGCTTATAAAAATCCTAATGTTGCAGTTTTGAGAAGAATAATTACGGATGAAATCCATAAAATGTCATATTCAGTTTTCTCTCTCTCTCTCTCTCTCTCTCTCTCTCTCTCTCTCTCTATATATATATAAGTGAGTCACTTGTATGTATATATGTATATGTATATGTATGTAAGAAATGAGTCACTTGGTTTTCATTAGAATTTTATTTTTATGCTAAAAAAGCGTTTAAAGAAACATTCATAAATCATCATAGTTATGATGAGTGTGTGAAAACATGAAGGTGGGTAACATTTTTGGCCTTTTTTTAAGAAAAAAATGTTACTTTCATAATTTTTTTAACTTCAAGCAAACAAAAAGTCATTTTTCTCTTGAGAATTTCACTAGACAATAAAAACAAGAATTGTGAAGAATTTTAATAGCTTTCTATTGGTTAATTTTTAGAATTTTTTCATGGACATTTGAAATGACAGTTTAGAAATTGTTTGATATTGTGTTCCTAAACATGAAGGGATTGATAATAATCCATGTTTTTGGACACCAATGCATTCCATCTTAAACTTTTGTTTAAGAAAAACAAAATATGCTACAACAATCTAAACGGGCTTTATTACTATATGACTTTATTTTTTATTCAACATATGAATAGTATAATTATTACAATATTTTTGAATTGGATCAATGTGCAAAAGTTGCATATTTAAACATGTTCTTTTATGCGTCATGTCTTTCCCAATTTATAGTTACAAACTAAAAATCTAAAAATACCCTTTTGAAGAGGACAATCCAAGGTTTTGTAACATAAATTTTCCATATTGCCCATGGGAGTTAGAGCAATTGGTAATAAGTAATCGAGATGAGAAGTTGTAAATGGAAGATCACAAGTTCGAATCCCTCACAAAAAAAAACATAAAATTTTCATATTTTTTCACAATATATTTTTGCAGATACTGATTTTTCATTTCGCTGAATCATAATGACATCTAAAACAAATATATACATTTTATCAAAAAATTAATCAAAAATAGTAAACTACAATTGATTTCAATAAAAAAAATGTATCAAATAAAAGTAGATTCAATTATGAAACTATTGGTATCAATTTCGACACTAGATTCACATTATTTCAAAGGGTACACTCGGTCCCAAGTTAGAAAAAATTGGCTAGAAGGGCGACTGGTTTAGTTTTTGCAAAGTTTTAGGTTTACGGCTGAAAGTTATATTTTTCAATCGAACGATAATTTAATTTTCGACAAAAATATTAATCTTTCGAATGAAAAGTTCTCTCAAAATTCCGCTGGCCAGAAAATAAATCGCCGCATCTCTTGAGCGTGAATAGTATAAATAAAGATGTAAATATTCATTTTAAATTATGGGGCCAATTGTATTTGAAGTGCACGTGTTTGGAGCAAAAGTGTTTTTGGGATATATCTTCTAAACTCAAGGTATTTTGAGCATTTTCTTTCCAGGTGAAGGTTTTCCTAAGCAATTTCTTTGAAGGTGAATAAGGTTTTCTTGAGCAGTTTCTTCCAGGATCAAGATTTTCTTTAACAATTTGTTTGGAGGTAAGGTTTTCATAAACAATTTCTTTCAATTTCAAAATTTTATTGAGTAATTTCTATCAAGATCAAGATTTTATTGAGCATTTTTTTGAATGACGGTTTTCTTTAGTTCTTTCTTTTAACTTTTTCATCAACAATTTATTATAAGGCAAATATCTATGTAGCCATTTCTTCCACGCTTTTCAAAATATAGTTATAATTTTGTTCTTAATTTCTTTAAAAAAAGAGTATTTTGTTTTAGAAATAAAGTTGTAGGTTTCAAATTATATTTTTTGTTATAAGAGGTTGATTTTTTAAAATTTATCCATATAAATTGAATAATCATTGGATATAAAAGAGAGAACAAAAAGAAATATGATCACATTCCAGATGATATTGTTCGTAATGAACAAACGAGACTCAAGTATCATATGGGAAAAAATGAACATGCAAATATTGAAGGGAGAAGTGATGATAATTTGAATAGAGATGTTCATGATCCTAATGTTAAAAATGAAATTCGACAAGAAGAAATTGAACTAGGCATACATACATATTATAAATGATGAACTTAGTGAATTCAATTAATTATTGTGTAATTTGGAAAATACTTTGTTGTTCAAACATATAGAGATTCATCTCATATTAACATTGATGAAGTCATTGAAGATGTTGAAACAGAAAATGAAGCAGAAGTCGAGCCACCCATAAGTATGTGTATATATATAAATATATCATGTTATCTTTATATACAACGTGTTTAAGTCATTTTTTAAATATATTTTTCTTGTTGTATTTGAATTTTTATATATTTACAAGTTAGAAAACATGAATCTATATTTTTTTAATATGTTTTTAAATTAAATTCAAATTTGTAGGTGATATCAACATTGATTTTGAAATGTTAGAAAATATCAATACTGACAAAGTCAAGGGAAAAAAATATATCCATGTTATACGATATCATCTTGACCGGATTTATGAATTTTATTTCCAAAAAGAATAAGGAAGGTCAATATTGTAGCAAATGTTTTGAAATTGCGCTCTAGTGTGGGTGTATGCGGGAAATTCTATGAGAAAGTGATTTTTTGTCTTCAACCCTCTTTGTGTTACTGTTGCAGCTGCAACGATTTCCCAAAATTCTAAAAATTTGCGGGACCCTCCTTTTATTTCATTTTGATCAGCTCTTTGGTTTTGCCTGAGGTTTGTTCAAGGAATATTTTTTATGCCAAGTGTTGTTTTATGGCTTGCATTGGTTTTTTTCCCTACCGTCGGAAGCGTTTGAGACTATGAGTCGGAAGTGCAGTTAACTGCGCGCCCACCGTTGCGGAGATGTAGTTGAGAGATGGTCCGATCCAAGATATACTTCCTGCGATGCATTTTAGTTGGTTTTTCTCATCATCGGTAGTTTTATTGGAATGTCATCGGAACGTGTTGTCTCTACATTTTCCACCATCGTGGATGATGTATTAAGAGCCCTCCGATGGTTGTATTAACCTCTTCCGATCCCCGCCATTTTGATTCACAAATCCTTAGTTTTTTTTAACTTCCACTATTGCGGCTCTTCAAAGCACTATTCTTCCGATATAGTTTGCCGCTTAGCCCATCTTTTCGCTTAAGTCTTGTTTGTTTTATCTCCGATTTTGACTGGTCTACGAAACTTAGTATCTTTATGGTTTTCGCTATTGCGGCTCTTCAACCAGCTATTGGTCCGATGTCTTAGTCTGGGGAACTCCGACGCAGAGTGTTTTATTTCTCTTACCGACACTTTGTTTAAGAATGCGGATCTCTTAGCCATTTCATCATCTGCCGTTGCGGAGAAGCAACTGACATGATCGTCGATCCCCTAGTCTTTTTGCTGCCCAATGGTCTTATTTTTCCCGCCGATTATTTGTTTACCGGGATGTATATATTTGGGGGTTGGGGTTTTATTTTTCTATTATTATTCCTGCGAACTTGTGGCCTGCGTTGTCATTATCATTTCGAATGGAGCATCGTACTTGTTGTAGGTACCTCCTTCCTAGGTGGCTCCGCCGTGGAGGTTTGCGGATTTTCTCGCCAGTCGCACAGCGCATTCCCAAGTAGGCCTTTATTCTCGTTCTACCTTTTCCGTTCGAATGGTTGAACTGAGTTTGTCACCCTTGGTTAGTTCCCACCTCTGCGGTTAATGGATACCTAGTTTATGTTTTCAACGCTTATATATAGTCTATGTAGACGGTATGGCTGTCCGGTGGGGGGTTTTTTTTGCTTAATGATTAAATTCGCAGCCGTTATGAGTTTGCGACCCGCACCTGACTGCTTGGAGAACCGGTGCAGACGGGCATTACGCTGTCTGCACCAGTTTCCCCCAGTCTGTGTATGGCCATCCGGGGAGGGTAGTTCCCTGTTAGTTACAGGAGGAGGTTGTTTTCTTGTTTATTTCGAAGATTTTGAAGTTTTGGGTTCCCGGTCTTTGGGTTGCTCGCATTTCTTGTAAACCAGGGTCGTGGTTTTGAAGTTACACCCCGGTTAGGATGAGATTGGGAATGTGGATGATTTATCTCATAGCGCCGAGGTTGTAGTTGAGACTGTTTTCCTTGACGGGGGGTATTTTCTTCATTTTAGCAGGGCCGTGATGTTATGAGTCAATTACGCAATTTTTGGTCCTGGGCAAGTTTTAGTTTTTTTTTGTAGATTCATTGTTGTGCAGGAACACTGGGTATTTAAATATTGTTTGTTTATTTTTCATAGTTGCAATCATGATTAGCCTAAACAAGGTAAATGCTCATGTAGTTTGTCTCCATTCTTTGAATATTATTTAGAAATGGCTCGACAAGATCTAAAAGATTTTTTTCATGATGACAGGGAAATCCTTCCGAATCCGAGATGTCTAAAAGGAAGAAGAAGAAGGCCCCTATAGTGGAGGAGGAACTCGATGTTGAAATTGTCACCAAGGTTGAATACACTTATGAAGACACCAGATGCATAGTGGGTGTGGAACCTGAATATAAATGGGGGGAAATATACAGATTGATAACACATCAGGAGGTCCCTGACATAGGTTTTGAGGAAGAGACTATATATGCAAATATAGAGAGATATGCTTTGATGAGGGTTGCTACCAGACTTGAGCTTTTCCCGTGCTCAAAGGTGATTAGATGGATTATGCCCAGGGCAGATGTAACGACCATGATTTTGGCCAACGTTGACAAACAGGGTTATGTTGCTTATAGCCCTGGTTACGTATCACTGGCCTACCACTTACCGGAAGCACAGGTATACTTGACTGAAGATTGGCTAAAGAAAATTAATCTGGACCTAGTTGAGATGCTGAAAAGAATGTTGGTACCTGGCAAGAGTTTCAAAACTAGGCCATCGGGGGAATATGACACTGCCACCTTGAGGACCCCCTATAGATTCATTGCATTAATGTTGAATAGGATTTTCAGGAGAGCCCACGGTAAAAATCTTTAAGTTGGGTTGGGTTCCTATCATATTCTATGTTGCAACCGAAGGAACCGTGTTCAACTGGGAAAACATTGTATCCAACAGCCTCTCGGCCTGCATTGCTTCAGCATTAGGAGGAGTGTCCCAGAAGATATCAGAGTTCTATATGAGCTCTATACTGATTGATTGCATACTGTGCAACCAACCCTTCCCAAATCTGAGGTGTATTTGGGACCGAGAGAGAACACCAGTCTACTCAGCCTACAAGCCACTGTGGGCACATAAGTACCACAGTCACTATAGAGAAGTGTGTGAACACTTCATTATGCCATTATATACATTGATTTTCTTAAAAGAGTGCAACTGCATGTCGGAGGAAGCATTGCAGGTTATTGAAGAATATGTGGATTACTACTTAACAGAGGATGGACTGTATATCAGAATGTATGGATGCTCCAGAGCACCTTCACTACTGCCAAAATATGCCACTGATTATGTGGTCCACAAAGAGGCAGTTAGGCAGGTCTTTTTAGATGGCATTGGGAGTTTTCTATTTGAACATAAGAAGGCAACTTATCCTCCCTTGCCATTTAGGTTGGGAAGCTATAAGTTCACAAGAATCAAGAAAGCCGATGAATTTGTAGAAGAATTGGGGAAATTCCATTTTGGGGAAATAAATTTCCACAAGAATGATTCCCGGAATAAAGTGGCAGAGCACTGCAGGGAAGCAAATGTACATTTTGAGTATACAAGCCACTGGGACAAAGACGAATCCATTTTCCGAAATGCAAAAAACATAACTGCATTAAGAAGAAGATTTAAAAAGAAAATCACCACTAAAGGCGAAAAAGGACAGGATGAGCAGAAAAAGGCAGAGGAAGAGGAGGCTAGAAAAAGAGATGAAGATGCTAGGAGACTAGCACAGGAGGCCAAAAGTTGGCTTAAAGGTGAGGAGGAAGAAAAGAGAAAAGCCGAACAAGAAGCGGCTAGAAAGGCAGAAGAAGCTGCCAGGATTGAAGAAGAAGAAAGGAAAAGGAAAATGGATGAGGAACTTAGAAAGCAGGAAGCAGAAAGATTAAAACTGACAGAGCAACAAGCTTCCGATCCTGTAGACATTCAGGTTCAGGATGTGGGTAATCCTGATGTTCAATATCCTGAGGCAGCTGCTAGAAACACATTAGGGCAGGCTGTCGTTACTACCCTAAGACTAATCCCTTTTTAGCAGAAGAAAGGGGAAGAGGTGCCGGACTTCAACACAATTTTTTATGACAGAGAAACAAAAAGAATTGTGAAGAGGACCGAGAGAAAGGTCGAGACTGGGGGGCAATCGGTAAAATGATAAATGACACAACCGTGGTGTATGGGATAGACAAGGACCCAATATTAACTATCAGAGCTGGAGCAGCATTGATCCATGCTTCTGAGGACAACGTGGATCGTATAATGACTGATCTTGAACGGTCAAAGAAGTCTGTTGCCCAACTAAAGGATACCCTAAGAAGGGAGAGAGAGGAAAGTAGTAGATTGAAAAGAAAGTTTGAAGATATGCAACATGAAATAAAGTCTTCAAAATTTGAGCTCCAATTCCTCCAAGTAGAGAAGAGATCTCTGGAGGTTGCCCAGGAAAATCTAGAAAAACTACAGCAGGAATGTCAAGGGCTAAGGATTGAGAAGGATGAGTTCAAAACGATAGGTGAAAGCCTTCGTACAGAAAAGGATCAGCTGCTAAGTAAGATAGGGGAACTAGAGTTACAGAAAGCTGCCTTAGAAGAGTTAGAGAGGCAATCTCAGGTGCAGACAGCAGAGCTTAAAGAACAAGTTACTTCATTAGTAGCAGCCCTAGAAGAGGCCAAGGAACAGCAAGTCAACCTTTAGCCTTTCAAGGAGCACGTTTTTGCACAAAGGAGCAAGATGCACCAGCTGCAGGTATCAATAGAAGAAGAGAGGTGCAAGGTGGTGTAGATAGACAATAGACTAGAAGAAATTTTAGAAACTTCTTCATATTTCGTGGATAGATCACAGGACATTCTAGAAGTCCTGACGGGAAGAATAGGCAGATTAGAAGCAAGTGAGGAAATCCCTGCAGATCTACCAGCAAAAGATCACCAAGGCTTGAGAAAAGACTATGATTTATTGGAGTTTTCCATAAACACAGCCGAAGAATTTAAGAAGGCTGTAAAGAAGACAAAGGGAGCATGTACAGAGTTCTGCAGGAGGCTTTTGATTACTTACAATCGTTGCCAGGTTGGTGTTGAACAGAGGATGGACACCTTTCTAGACCACAACCTGTTTTTGGAGATGTTGCAGAGTAGATATCAGGAAGATGAGAAAAGGATTCAGCACATCAAAGCCCTGGACGAGTAGACCCTGAGAAATGAGGTAGCTCATTCTGCAGTCAGTGTACAGTTGCTAGAGGATCAACTACGCCTGAGCTCAGCCAGAATCGAAGCAATAAGAAATCAGGCTGCTAAATTTGAAATAAATATTCATTTTTTAGAACCCTCGGAGTTCGAAAACATTGCCTCAGAGGCTTTAGCATGGAAGAAGTTCTTGAATGATCAAGCAGGGCCCTCCACATGAGTGCTTTATTTTTTCAATTTTATTGTAATATATTGTAAGTTATATAAGCACGTAATGTGAGAAAGTTGTGGGAGGTGAAGCATTGGGGAAGCCCAAGAGTCATTTATGGGCAGCCCAACAGTTTTGCTTTTGTATAAATTTAGAAGGATTAGATAGAAAAGGGGCTTTTTCCCGGAGAAACTTGTGAACTAGTTGTTGTAAGAGGAACTACTTCGTTTTGCAATAATAAAATTACAATTTTGCCTGTTGGAGAAAGTGTTGTGTGGAATGTTCAAATGTGATGAAATGAACAATGTTGAAGGGGAACTATTTCATTTTCAACTGTGTTTCATTAACTGTGAGAGCGTTCTAACTTTCTGAACCTATGTTCTTATTTGAATGTTCTCTGGTTTATTCTGTGATAATTTCCACTACGAGTAATGAATGTTTCAGCAGATGACTAGCTATCTTGTTGTGCATATCTTTATTCATGTTTATGTGTTTTGATTCTAAGAACAATTATCTGTGATTTATCTTAACATATGAACAATATTACGTTACTCATGAATTAATAATATTGATCCCTAGGGACAACTTAGTTAGTACTGTTTTCAGTTGTGTGTGATTTAGATGCGAGAGAGTCTAAGACGAGAGGTAAGAACCTACGCATCACGTTGTGACCACTCCTGACATTCTTTATCAATCTGCATATTAGATAGGCACGTGCATATCATACTCAAAGACAAAATACAAAAATATACACGGTGGACCAGACCGCAACCGGTAAAACCCTTTGTTTTTATTCTTTGACCTACGGTAGCCGGACCGCAAACCGGACGGATTCCCTACACCAAACAGTCACGGGCTAGTTGGGAACATTGACTGGGGACAATCCCTTGCTGTTGCTGCCTATGAATTTCCAGGCCTCAACAGTTACAAAGATGATATCTTATTTCATCGCATGGAATTGTGGGAATTGTTCAGCTCCTTGTTTCACTATGGAACTCATGAGAGTTTGATTTTCTTCTTTATGTTAGTTAAAATAGAGAGATATTTTTGATCTTCTATATTAGGGTTGATCAGCTCCTTATAATATCTTAATTTTCTCTTATCCTCTAACTCTTTAGTGTGCTGCATCTTTTCCTTAAATTTGGATGTAATAATACTTTTAATATTATCACTATTCTGCAGAGTGACATTTTCCTCAACTCCCCAAGGATTTAGCCAAGTCTTGGCATTTTTATGCCAACCTTACTTAAGTTGTAGGTGGTTTTGACTAGATTATGAAGCAATCTTAAGAAGCCTTGTGTCTCCCATGTTGTCTATCTTGTTCTTGTGCATTTGGTTCCTAGTCATATCCATGCTATGAATCGAGGAGAGACACGCTTCTATGAGAAGGATATGATTGGGTGTATTTCCTTTAATTTTGACATTATATGTTATAAATCCATTTTAAATTTTCTCTATCCTTCTCTAAGATTCTCTAGAGATATTGCAGCCCCAAATTTCACAACCATATAAGATAACAAGACTGACAAGAGTCTCAAAAGGATTTTATTCCTATCCCAAAGCTATAGGTTTACAGATTTAGAACTATTTTCAAGCCCATAATAAGCTTTTCATCCTCAATTATTTTTTTCTTGATGCTATAGTTCCATTTAATCTTGTGATGAAGATTGATTATGAGATACTTGTATTCAGTCACTTTCGCCGAGTTGTTGTTGTCGAACATGAAATTACCATAACTGATCTTTTTGGATTTGATTATCATAACATTTTTTTAATGTTAATAGTCATACTCATACTAAAGAAAACATCGTTGCGAATTTTTAGTTGTTTGTCGAGATTATAGGGACTCCTCTTCATAAAAACAATACTATCAGTATAGAGAAGAAGGATGACGACTATACCAGCAAAAGTCATGCTAGCACAACTTGCCTCTATCAAAAAACCCACTTTCCTGATAATATAATTACCAAAAATGGTAGGGGAAAGGGGACAAACTTGCTTGAATCCTCTATTACAATTAAATCCTTCTGACCAGCCCTTAGATTTCCTAAGCTTAGAAATAACATTTTCATGCAACCTTATCGCAATAGATATCAATTCGAAAGGGACTTTTATCTCTTATAATCGATTCCAAAGGTTACTTATGGGCATTGTATCAAATGATTTTCTAAACTCAACAAAGTAAAATGAAAGATTAGTTTTATTATTTTGGTACTCCTCAATAATGGTCCTAAGAATAAAACGTTGGTCCACAATTGAATGATGGCCCCTGAAATATTCCCTGGCCTTTAAGTCTTTTTATGTGCCTTTCTAGTCGTATGTTGATATTGTTTTCTAAAATAATTCCATATAATTTGGTACCCTTTAATGTCCTTAGCTTTCCCTTTTGTGAGTCGCTTAACCCCAAAATCTATGTCTTCTAAAAAGAAAACTCCTTCCTTTGTAGACATGTTTAAATGTTGTCCACCGCATCAAGTGATTCATAAAACTTTTTAAGGTAGGAATTACAATCCATTAAGGGAATCAAATTATTTTCATTAGTTCTACAACCCATAATTTGTCTCCATAATTTCTTAGGATCCATCTTAGAGGTGCAAAATAACACATTTTTTTCCTTTTCATTTGTGATTTGTACCTAGAGATCTTGTCGATTTTTAAGGACTCATTGGAAGCATCCCTAATGACTTTTATAGCATGCTTATAGTATTGATCATACCAAGGGTTGGTTGATCTATTCTCCTGTTTACATGACACCATGATATAGATCTTGTTAATGGAAGTAGAGAGGTTTTGTGGTAAAATTATGGTAGAGCTCTTCAATATTGTCCTTAGTTAATATAATATTTAATTCCTTATTTAAACCTCTTAAAAATATATCAATTTTGAAGGTTTAGTGTGACGTGATTTTGCTCCAAGAACCCTCCCCGAGCACACTTACATATCTCTTGACCTGTGTGTTTCCATCCATGGATGCCGGAGGGGGTTCTTCCCCTCCCCCTGAGCTTGTTTCCTTCAGGATATTGGTAGCAACAAGCAATAAGAGGAATCTCAGCCCGAACCAATAGAAATTAGTCAAGAAATTATATAGCACACCCTCGGTTGATTTACCTGCAGAACACTCTTACCGGGTAGCTATGAATATCACAGATCGAGGTATTATTGGTCAATTTACTGGTCTCTGGCCCTCCCCCAAGGCAATTTATGGGTGGGTTCAGAGGAATTGGAAGCCCCTTATCTCGGAAGGAATTCACAGTCATCTAGGAGGTAAGGGATACTATGTATTCCTCTTTGAAAACACAAAGATGGAGATTTAATATTTAGAAACGGTCCATACTTCGTGGGCCCTCAAGGGTTGTACCTAAACAAGTGGATGTCAGAATTTGATCCGAGCCAAGATGCACCTTCAACAGTTCGTGTTTGGGTTAGGCTCCTGCATCTTCCTCTTAACTACTAGAATCCAGAGTCATTAGAAGCCATAGGGAACAAATTGGGGAAGTATATAGATATGGATGAAAGAAGAGAACAATATTCTTGTGCCAGAATATGTGTAGAAGTCGATCTAGAGGTAGGGCTTCCTGAAGCAATTAAATTGACGGTAGCATAGTGGTCGCATGTGCAAGAGCTTGATTCTGAGCAATTACCCTTCAAGTGCAGGCACTGCCATGGATATGGTCACTTTGCTCGATCATGTAAGAAGAAAGCGGAGGAAGAATTTGACAAAGAGAAGGGAGAACAATGGACACAAGTTCAAAAAACCAGCACAACAAAGTAGGTCAATAGATCAAAAGGAAAAAGAGGAGAAATGGGGTCGGGTAGTAATCCGACCGGGAAGAAGCAGAATGAAAATGGGATAGCTATGAAGGAAATCACACCACAAAACAATTTTGAAAGGTTGAGCAACCTAGAAGAACAAGCTCTCCCAGTGCTCGAAGAGGGTGAAGTTCAACAAACTCAGGGTCTGATAAGGGAAGAAAACAAAGATTCAGCTGATCAGGATCTCGATTCCCCTACCGGTGGCTCCATTCCCCACACATCTACAGAAATGACAAAAAGGAAACCCATGGATCATTTTGGCTCCTCTGAAGAAGAATCCCTAGAGAGGTCTTCCAAAAAAGGGAGGAAATCACTTAAGAAGGTTCAAGAGGAAGAAGACGATTGTCTGAAGATGCAAGGCAGTCAAGCCACAATAGAGATGTTTATTAGCAGGAATACTCGGGCTAGAACTATAAAGGGAGGCCCTCCACCTTCTATCACTAATAAATAATGCATATTGTCTCTTGGAATTGCAAGGGGTTGGGAATCCCTTTGAAAGCAGAAGTTGTAAAAGATCTCATAAAAATTGCTTCACCCGATGTCTTACTGCTCCAAGAGACAAAGATAGAGGAGGAAACTCTTCTTTCCTTAAGCAAAGGGTGGACTTGCAACCCTATGGACAGAGGATATGTTTTCTATGGAAAACTCATTTGAAACTCAGCACCGAATATATACTGAACTGCGCCATATCTCAAGTAAGATCTCTCTGGCTATTTTTAATCTTTATGTTCCTGTTAACTTTCTAGAGAAAAAAAAATGTTGGAATTCTCTTGCAAATTTTGTAGCTTCATATGCACCCTCCAATATCATTGTGGTTAGCGATCTTAATATCATAATGGATCCCAAAGAAAAAAAGGAGGAGTCTGTGGGAGGGACCCAATGCAAAAAATAGTGGAGAATTTTATCCAATTATGGGATCTGCTGGATTTCAAGCCAAATAAAGGAAGATATACATGGACCAACAATAGAGTATGAGAGGCCAACATCTCAGCAAGATTGGACCATTTCTTGGTTCAGAGCTCATTTTTGTTGGAGAAAAAATCATCTCCTCCAGTATTCTGCCTAAACTAACTTCGGATCATAAGCCTATATTGCTCCAGCTTGAAGACGAAGGAGATATTGGGCCCATCCCTTTTCGGTTTAGTCCACTCTGGATAATCGAGAAGGATTTATGAATATAGTTTCAAATTCTTGGTCTCTCCCAGTCTTAGGATCGTCAAGTTATGTCTGGGAGCAAAAGTTAAAACCCACAAAATTCGCTCTCAAGGAATGGGTTAAAAACTCCCTTAAATCTCCATCTAGTGACAGAAAAGAGGCTTTGAAAAATTTGGGGGTGATTCAAATGGAAATGGAAGAAACCGAAATTTCCTTAGCTATGTTGGAAAAAGAGCAACAAGCCCGGTTCAACTCCTTCCGATCTTTTAGAAAGGAAGAAGAATATTGGAGATTGAAGTCTCGCAACCTATGGTTGAAAGCAGGAGATAGTAACACCTCATTTTTCCACAAGCAGTATAGAGCCAAACTCTCCCTCAATAACATATCAAAAATATCCTCCTTAGCTGGTGAAACTTTTAAATGCATTTCTCAAATAAAGTAGGTGGTTGAAACACATTTCTAGGGTTTATTTCGAGAGGATGGTTTAGTTGAGAATGATTTAATTACAAATTTTTTGTCCAATATCCCCTCTTTGGTCAGTGAGGAGGTAAATGGAGAGCTTATGAAGCCATTTGTGGAGGAGCATATCATTGAGGTTATATGGTCTATGGAGTCGGATAAATCCCCGGGACCAAATTGCTTATCCATTCATTTTTTCAAAGTTTGTTGGTTAGTAATCAGAAAAGATCTCCTAAGGATGATCAAAGCCTTTCAGCTAAAATCCAAAGTTGGTGGATGCACCAATTCCACCTTCCTTGCATTAATTCCTAAAGAAGTCAATCTGATCACGTTTAAAGGTTCAAGCCAATAAAATCCTTTCTAAACTCTTAGCTAATTGGCTCGAGCCTTTGTTATGGAAACTGATTTTGATAGGGTAAGGTTGTCCTTCCTTTACAAAGTTCTTCGTTCGTTTGGGTTCAGCTCAACATTTGTAAAATTGTTAAAAGCATGTACAGATAAACCTTGGATAGCACCATTAGTAAATGGTAGACTGACAAATTTCTTTCAAGCAACCAGGGGTCTTCGACAGGGCTGCCCACTCTTGTCGTTGTTGTATATTCTGATGGTTGATACTTTGAGCAGAAAGTTATCTGCAGAAAAAGAAGTTGGGAGTATTCCGGGCATCAAGTCAGCAAGAGGGGTAGACTCTTTCAATCATTCTCTCTTTGCAGATGACTCGCTTCTCTTGGGAGGGGCCTCGCTCAGGATGGCAAGATCCTTCAAAGAAATTCTGCAAAAAATTTGTCTTATTTTTGGATCTCTTATTAACAATAGAAAGAGCGCAGTGTATGGTTGGAACATTGATCACTCAACAATATTGAACATATCACACATATTAGAATTTTCCAGATATGACACCTGGGACAAGATTAAATATCTGGGTCTTCCTTTAACCCTGGGCCAAAACAAACCTTCTCTTTGGCTGGAAGTAATTAGTAAGATAAAATAAATTAATGCTTCTTGGGGTGGCCAATGGCTCACGAAGGTAGGGAAGCTTATAATGATTAAGTCAATACTATCATCCCTTCCAATATATCAATCCTCTCTTCTCCTTGCTCCAAAATAAATTATGGACCGGATTTCCAAGCTTATTCGAGATTTCTTTTGGAAAGGTGGAAAAGGAAATCAGAATAGATTGCATCTAGTTAACTGGGATATTGTTAAAAGACCTGTTTTAGAAGGTGGCTTACAAATAAGAGATTTTGGCATGGAAAATTAGCTTTGGGAGGAAAAATTATGTGGCAACTCTTTGCTGACCGAAAACACCTGGTTAGTCAAATTTTGTGGAAAAAATATCTCTTAGGAGGAACTCTAAGAAATCTCGAGATAGAAAACACTCCCAAAGGCTCTCTAACATGGAATTTATGTCGACGAGGGCTTGAATTTTTTCAAAAGCATTTATATTGCATCCCAAGGAATGGAAGGAAAATACTACTGTGGGAAGATAATATTAAAGGGCATGCTCCATTAGCAACCAAAATCTCCCTCACTGAGATCAAGCTTTGGCTTGACAATAAAGGTCTCCTACAGCTAGAAAATATTACATTGTGGGACAACAAAGGAAATTTGCTAGTGTGGCAATTTCCAGAACTGCGAGAACGACTTAATTCACAAAAAAACTTGTTGCTAACAGAACTGAAAGGATTAGCTCCAGTCCATTCTTCACTCAAGGATAATGGGGATGGGGAAACTCCGGAAAATACACAGCAAATCAAGGTTACCTTGCTCTCCAAACAAATCTGATACCACTCCAATCAGTCTCTCTTTGGAAATCTGTCTGGAGCTCTCCAAGTATCCCTAAGGTAAATTTATTTACATGGATTTTAATGCATAAGAAAGAATTAACAGGTGAAAATCTGACTCGGAGGGGATTTTTAGGTCTGTATAGATGTTTCTTCTATAACCAAGCGGTAGAGACTTCTGACCACCTATTTGTTGAATGCGATTTCACTCAAAAGGCATGGGCGCATATGTTACATGGTTTACCAGTTCCAACACCAACACAAATTGAAATTGTAAGTCTATATACAAGATGGAAGTCACAGTATCCTAGAAATCTCTCAAACAATCACGGTTGGAGTAAATTTTGGAAAGTCATACAAAAATTTCTATGGTGGAAACTCTAGCTCGCAAGAAATAAATGGATCTTTAACAGCAAGCCCATGAAGCCAGAACTCATTGCAACAAAAGAAAAGGCTATGTTATTAGAAGTTGTAAGAACCCAATTAAAAACTGATCCCATAACTCTCACAGTTGAGAATCAATGGCTAGGTTCTATGTTGTAGGCTAAATTATAGAAGGTTTTCGGCAAGCCTTTTACTATACCAAAATGGAAAGTGAGACTTCCAGAAAAAGAATTTACAAAATGGTGGCAAAGACAAAATAAGGTCTCAGTCTTCTTTGATGGAGCGTCCAAAGGAAATCCAGGGTTAGCCAGAGAAGGGGGAATGATATATTATCCGGGAGAATGTTAGAAGCTAGTTTTAGTTCGGGCTTAGGTCAAAGCACAAACAGTCAAGCAGAAATACTTGCTCTTTTAAAAGCCTGTCATATCGTGAAGGAAGCTGGACATAAAGACTTGGAAATATTTGGCGATTCAAAAATACTAATCAAAGTTTTAAATACTGATAAACAGTTCAACAATCTGTCCTTGAACATGACTATGCAGCGGCTTCATTTCATCTTGTTAGAATTTTACTCTGTTGCCTCTCATCATATCCTTCGATATTTGAATAAGAAGGCGGATTCCAAAGCCAACTACCTACAGGAATGCTAAGTCTGGATGAAGTACTTAACTTGAAGCATCAAATCCCATAAGAGAGAATTGAGGGGCACTGCCACATGCACTATCGTTGGAAATGAGCAGTTTTGGAAATAAGGAATTGTAAATCTCGGTATATATGTAATTTGGTTGAAGGCCATGCCCAACCAGGTTTTTATATATGCATTTTAGTTAATATATATATTTATCAATTTTATTTTTATCGAATATCAAGTGCTTTTGGTTATTATAATTCTCTATTATAAGGGTTATGTTCATGTCAATGGTCATATTCAGGCTCATAGTCATTTAAGATGTCAAATTTTACTATTTGGTTGTATATGGGGATATCATATATTACATAATATATTACACTACTACCCAAACCATGGGTATAAGTCATTTGGTTGGATTTTGGCCTCTTCATAAGACCGTTGCAAATTATTAGATCTTGAAAACTACAAAGCGTGATTAGCTTGGTACCAAACAAATTCTGAACCAAGTCTTCAAAGTTTCTTTCGTGTGTACTAACTAAAACAAGGTATCCATCCAACAAGAGAGGATTAGGGTTTGAATCATTGCTTAACATAATAGCTTGGTTAGTTGCTATTCTAACATTAAAGTTTCCTAGCAAGAGGATATTGCCTTAATTTCTTAGGCTGAAAATATCATGTTCCAAGCCATTGTAAGGGCAATTTTTATCTAGATTGTGCTTTTTATAAAAAGTAGAATTAATAAGTGCAAAATATCATATTTCAATATAAATCTTCTAAGCATTGATATATGAAATATCCATCCACATGTATTGATTGAAAGGATTTTTCTTGTAAATCCTACTATAAGGAAAAATGTTCTTCTTTATTTAATAAGATATGCATATGATCCCTCTATGATAGGGTCTCTTATTCCATATTGACCACAAGAAAAATCCTTCTATGTTAGGGACCCTAGATTCTTCAAGCTCGCAAGTTTCAACAAGCAATATAATATCAATTTCACTCGGGATCCAACTTGACATGGGACCCTTGCTCCATAGAAAGACACGAAAATTCCAAGAGAGGATCTAGAGTGTCCCAAATTGATAGTTATTATTATCCTTTTGGTATTTAACCCTAATAATAGTTTTTCTATTCCTAATTATTTCCCTTTTTCCTTCTTTTATAGCTTATTTTACCTTTTGAACTTATTTTCTTAATTCAACTTGATTTTCTCGAATGAAATCTTCCTTTATAAATATTCCTAGCCCTTTTAGACTTGGATTTTTACTGAGTATGGCATATGTATGGTCATTATAACTCACCTTGACATGAATTAACCTATCTTCATGCTCAATTATTTTTCCTAGACTCTGTGCTTCCATGAGACAAGTTGTTTCAATTTGTAATGTTTCTTGCAATTTTTCCTTGACTAGTGCTAGTGTGTCCTCTTCATTCTCCTCTTTCAAACAAAAAATCATGAGGTTCAAGGCTCTTTTTCTACGCTCATGGTCTAACTCTATAAGTTTATTAATTTCCTCCTTAATGGGTTTGATATTCAATTAACTCTCCAAACTATTTAGGGCCAAATTGCTATTTAGTTTTCCTTCTAACTCTTTAATCTTCTTCATGTTACAATTTTCTAAATTATTAACCTTTCCTTCTTGGATTAATTGTTTATTTTCTTGCCTTTGCTTTTCTATTTGTTGTAATCTCATCTCCATTTTCTCCAACTTATTCTCCAACTCAATTATTTCAATGTCTATCTAATTTTTTTTATTGTCTTCAAATGGTGCAAACTTATTGTTAAGCATTTCCTCTAACTTTACTTGAAGTCTAGATTATCTTCTCCCCCATGTTTATCTAAAGATTCTATATATTCACAAAGAGTTTGTAGGGTTACCTTGCTAGGTCACCCTTTTTAAAATGTTTTTGACAAATGTGATGATTTGTTCATATTCGAATAAAGAAATAAATTATAAACAAAACTAAGAGGAAACAAGAGCCACAAGGTGGCAATGTCCCCGAAATTGACACCGGTTGTTGCGAGAAAGGATTCTCATTAACATAAAGTATGCTCATTGAAGCATGCATGACGGTTAATCCTAATTATATCTTGATTAATCAGAGAGCACAGTGAGTATTATTATTACCACTAGCACACTTGTATAATTATCAATAATTAATTAGAATATTGCAACAAAAGAGAAAGTAAGATGAATGATAAACATAACATAGATAGCCACTCCAGGACTGCGCAACCATATCCGCCACTCTTCAACTCGCTATAATTATAAATGTGAGTGTTTTGAAGGTGTTGCATTCATTTCAAGAAAGTGAATCGGTAACCTCCCAAAGAAAAATGAAAAACCAGAAAAAAAAGGAATTAAAGCGCACCTCGACAGGAAAATATTTGAGAATGGTAGCAAGGTACATGTGAGCTCTTACAGAATAGAATATTGTTTATCAAAGATTTAAATCTATATTTAGAGACTTGCGATCCGGGTGCAAAATGAAATATGAAGTAAAAAACTGATGATAATAAAACCTTTGTTATCAGTAGTTGGAGCGTTGATAATCATAGGTTTTTAGTTCTATATAGTTCCACAACCAATGAAGGGACCTATTTTGAGCATTAAAACAATGTAAACACAACATTCCATTGTCATATTTCAATTTAATGGTAAGTAAATTGAACATTCCTTCGGGTCTCCTTAAGTGAGCAATTATCCCGTAGCACATTATATGAGCCAACATAAATATATATTATATCGCGGCCCAGTCGTAGGGAGAGAGAATAAGTGTTCAACAATAATATTACTTCCTCCCGTCATATTTTAAAAAGACACTACTTTAAAGACTTATTTGGAATGAGCCTTCGAAAGCATACCAATTGCTATATGATTAGTTTCAATTTGAAAGTTTAATTCTACAAGTTGTTCATAATTGTTGTTGCCAACGGATTGTTCTCCAACAATTAAAACTAGAACACCTCATTAACATGGCAATCAGATACATGCATCCCTCCGCATGGATTCATGTGGAACAATTCTCAATTTTTATTTTTCCTTTGTATTAGCGATCATAATAAATTGTTGGAGTTAAAGAGAAAGTTGGAATTCTGAGAATCAATGTAAAACATGATAGGTATGGGTGGTGATATGACATAATTTACTATCCCAATAGATAATATAGGTAAAACTCGGCAAGGTGTAATAAAAGCTGGAAAAGCTAAGCTATCAATAAAACCCTGACTGCAATTTATGGAGGGCATATAAAAGAAACTCTCATACATGCAAAGCATTATATCTTACGCTAGAAATCAAGTTAATGAATTAATTGAAAGCAATTGTGATTTTATTAGGCACTGATAATTGGGTAGCCCATGCCATGAAGAAATAAGCATTTAAGGGCGGCTTAAATACGGTGTAAATGGAATTGAAATGTTTTGAAGGTAGCTCAATGATAACATTAAAGAGTGACAATTATCAACCTCAAACTTAGCCAAATGAAATTTGGGTAGCTCGGCCTTGCAGTGGATATCCTTTGATATTCTTTGAGCAATATGCTCTATGTTTAATTTTAGATATTAAAGGTCTAGAATACATGATCCATGTAAGATAGATACTAACCATTGTTTTGTACTTGGATATAGCTGGCCATACACATATTAAAAATGGACTCAAGAAAACATCTACTAGAGAGCTTGGTCATATCTCAAGATGCTGGAAAATATGGAAAGGATAAGGAAGGACAAGCAAACTCAAGAAAAAGAAATAGAAACCCAATAGGAATAGAGGATAGAAGACGAACTTCAGATACTATAAGAAGAAAGGTAATGGACCTTCAACAATGGAACACTGGCATCCCCCACAAACATCGCCAATTTTGTGCAAGGCTAGATGAAATCCCATGAATGTATATCTGCTCAATTTGCAAGGAATCGTATCTAGGGATTTGGATGCAATATTCACATAGAAATCTTACGTGTGTGAGATGCATTAAATATATAAAGATCATCACATTTCCCTCCCGAGGTCAAGCGAGTAATATGTTCCAAAATATGGGATTTATAAAAATATAACATTGATTTTTGGAGCAATTATTAGTGTAAATTGGAGAGGGCAAAGGTGGCCTATAAAAAATGTAATGAACTGCAATGGTTTGTTCGAAGTGTGCGCAAGCAGGCTTGACCAAAGTCGGAAGCAACCTTGAGCAATATATTAATATAAGTAAGGTAAAAGAAAAACTTGTTATGAATTCAAATGCAAAAATAAGGTGCTTAGGTTATGAAAATATGGTCATGCTCTCGAATGGTTGTTAGTACATCGAACCTGTGCAAATCATCCCCATAGTAGCTTGTCGTTTTCATTTTAACTCAGTATGGGAACAATAGGGAAGAATGAAACACGATGTGCACAGTGGTTGTCATCTAAGCAAAACCTAACACTCTGCAACAAAAAGCACCTACCTTCGAGGACTATGAGGATAAACATTGTAACCATTAATAAGACAGAGACATGTGGGCAGGACCTAACACCAACCCGCCACCCCGCCTTGGGCACCAAAAAATGATGATGACGCCAGGTCCTACAAACCAATAACAAAATCACACGCGTATTTTCCGTTGCTACATTTTATAAATTCATATGTTTGCCTCAAGTTATACTATAAAGAAAAAATATTTGTAACCTATGGGTAGGCTATAGACCCAGATTAATAAAGTATTCACAAAAATAATATTGTCCCCAGTCAAAAATATAATAATAACATAAAATGATTTCAATTTTTTTCATTATCAAAAATATTTTCAAATATAAAAATAATAATAATAAATTATTTTTATTTTTATAATGACACACTACATTGTATGGAATGATTTTAAGATTTTTTATTCTATAAAGTAATTAAAATATAAAAATATTTTTTTTCAATACATATATAACATGTATGTATAAAAAATTATGTTTAAATTTATAAATTTATCATTGATATGGCACTGCCTTTAGGTTTCTTTAACTTAATCTATAAGATTCCTATATAGAAAAATAAAACATGAGTCAATGATATCATACTTATTTTTGGAAAAAGTAACATGGCGGCTTAGTTATGGTATTTTTAATTTATGAAATTTTTTTTTAACAAAATCCAAAGTGTGACAAGATTGGTATATCGAAAAGTAAAACATAAGTTAATGATATCATACTTATTTTGAAAAAGTTAACATGGAAGTTTAGTAATGAAACGTTCATTTTATGGAAAAAGTTTTAAGTTTCTTCAACATAATGTGACAAAATTCATATAAAAAAAAAAATATGAGAATGATTTCTATATTTATTTATTTTTGGAAAAAGGTAACATGGAGACTTAGTTATGGTATTTTTTTTAAAAAGTTAATTTTTTTTTTTTTATGAATATTTATTTAATGAAAAAGTAATAATTGAGTATATTGGGTTATGTACAATAAAATAAAGTTATATATATTGTGTTGAATGATATATTGTCGAGGGTTCGGAATGTAACTTATTAACAACAACAATGAAAATATTGGCAAATGTTGTAAAACATAAAAAATACAAAAATAACTATTTTTTTCAATTATTTTAACATCTAAAGCAACAACAACATCAAATAAACACATTGCTACATAAATACAAAAATACAACTACTACATAAGATGCATAAGATGTCAAAGAGTGGATCATGATCGCATATTGTCTATAAACTAAAAATATTAAAATATGTTCCTGATGGAATGATAGAAAATCACATCAAGTGATCAAAATAAATGTCACTCGAGAGATGAATCATCATGACTCATGAGGCATCTAGACACTACATAGTACAATGAAAAATAATTGGAATCGTCGATCCCCTTTACCCCTTTTATGGGCAAGGGGTGCCACTCTTCCTCTAGAAGCAGTAGGGGGTCCTGTAGGAGCTTTGGATGAGTTAGGCATCAAATTGGAAACTCCAACTACTCGGGCTATGGTGGAAGGTAATGGGGGATCAGGTAGAAACCAATGTGAGTTATCTCCTCCCATAACTGCATATCATAAAAATTATTTCCTATACTGGGATCTTATTCATTAATAACATCCTATGCCCCCCTCCTCTAGGCTCTAGCCCTTGCCTCTACCTCAAATCTCGAAGTTGATCCTTCAATGACATTAGTCCACACTCTATAATTTTGATGAAACTTCCCATGTTTAATGAGTGAAGGGTACATTTTTATTAAGGTCATGACAAAAGAGTTCAACAATCAATGCCACCAACATCAAGGTACATAGAGGGGCTGATGTGCTTGATTAAATGTCCATCTTGTACCCTCATACTTGATAAAACCTAGTGGAATCATTGTAATCCTGAAAACTATCAAGTCTGTTGAATTTTGAATGAGATATAAAATTATAATTTTTGTATATGAAGTGTGATGAGGTTGGAACCACTCTCAAACATCCTGAAACAATTGATGATAATATTAAAAATTTATGTAAAAGGATAGAAAATGAAAGAAAAAGAGAATGTCATTTTTACTTTAACAATTTAATATTATCATTTAATTTTACCCATTATTATGCATTGTCTTGACTGGTGAATTCCCACTCCACAAATGCTCTGGTAATGGCAAAGAAAATCGTGGATTTCCCCTTGTTCTCTCAATGGAAACCGTCACAAACCTCGTCAAAGCTATTCACCCTTCCTCAACCATGCAAAATGAACCTTAAAACCTTGAATCCGGAGTTTTAATATTTCAATTTGACATATTTTTCTCCACAGACCAATATTTACCATCAACTCGAGATATTTACCTAAAATATCGTGCTTCTTTCAATGTGTCGTGACACATTCAAATATTGGAAAATGTCGCATTTTTTTCTTGGAGATATATCGTCGAGGGTTTGATATCGCAATACTGGTAAAATATCACCAATATATATAACTATGTATAAGCAAAATAAAAATTGGTTCCTTTATTTAATCTTTTTTTTAACTAAAACATATATTTTTTTGTATTAAAAAACTTGTTTGGGCATAGCCATCAACCAATTTACAAATATGTCGAGAGTTACATTTCCTTATTTCCAAAACTACTCATTTCCGAGGGTAATACAAGTGGCAGTGCCCCTCTATTCTTTCTTATGGAATTTGATACTTCAAGCTAGGTCCTTCATTCAGACTTGGCATTCCTATAGGCAGTTGGCAGCCCCCGATTAGCTTTATAATCCGCCTTCTTATTCTATTCTTGAAGTATATGAAAAAAGGAAACAAAGGAAAATTCGATCAAGATGAATTGAAGCTTTTGCGTAGTCCCGTTCAAGGATAGATTGTTGAACCGTTTATCATAATTTAAAACTTTGATTAGTATTTATGAATCTCCGAATATTTGCATGTCTTTATATCCAACTTCTTTCACTAGCTGACAGGATTTTAAAAGAGCAAGTATTTCTGCTTAGTTATTCGTGTTTTGTCCTAAGCCCCAACTGAAACTAGTTTCTAACCTTCCTCCCGGGTAGCATATCATTCCCCCTGCTCCAGCTATCCCCAGATTTCCTTTGGACACTCCATCGAAGAATATTGAAACTTTATTTTGTCTTTGCCACCATTTTGAAAATTATTTTTCAGGAAGTCTCATTTGCCATTTTGGTTTTGTAAAAGGCTTACTAGAATCCTTCTGAAATTTTGTCGGCTACAAAGAACCAATCCATTGATATTCAATTGTTGAGGGATCAATTTTAATTTGATTTCCCACTGCTTCCAGTAACATAGCCTTTGCTTTTGTTGCTAAAATTTATGGCTTTGTGGGCATGTTGTTAAAAAATAAATCATTTCATGCAAGCCATAGTTTCCACCATAGGAATTTTGGAATGGCTTGCCAAATTTTACTCCATCCAGGACTATTTGAACAGTTTCTTAGATACCTTGACTTCCAATTTAAAAACAAATTAACAATTTCAGTTTGCATAGGAGCAGACACAGGTAAACCATTTAGTATCATCACCCATGCATGTTGAGTGAAATCACAGTCAATGAACAAGTGTTCTAATGTCTCTGCAACGTGTTGACAAAAGCAACATCTAAACGGGCCTTAAAATCCTCTCTTTACCATATTTTCACATGTTAATGCTTTCTTGTGCATTAACAACCACGTAAAGAAGTTTACCTTAGGTACACGTGGAGAACTCCAAATGGATTTTCAGAAATATGCTAGTTGCGATGGTGGCAAATTTGTTTGAAGAGTTGAATAACCTTGCACTGCTGTGTATTTTGCATAATTTCCCCATCCATGTTGATCCTTAATTGAAGAGTGAATTGGAGCTTTTCCTGTTAGCTCTGTCAACAACAATTTTTTTTGTGAATTAAGCCATTCTGGTGGTTCTGTAAATTTCCAATCTACCCAATTTCCTTTGCTATCCCAAATTGAAATATTTGCTAACCGTAATAGCTCTTTATTGACAAGCCAAATCTTGATCTCTATGAGAGAGGATTTGGTTGATAATGGAGCATGTCCTTGAATATTATCTTCTCACATAAGAATTTTCCTTCCATTACCTGGAATGTGATGTAGAAGCTTTTGGAAAAAATCAAGTCCTCTTAAACATAAATTCCAAGTTAGAGAGCCTTTGGGAGTGTTTACTGCTTGGAGATTTCTCAGATTTCCTCCCAAGAGATATTTTTTCCATGATACTAGATTAACCAGATGTTTTCGGTCAGAAAAGAGTTTCCACAGAATTTTTCCTCCCACGGCGAGATTTTTCAAGCCCGGATCTCTGATTTGCATGCCATCTTCTAACACAGGTCTTTTGACAATATCCCAGTTAACTAGATGCAATCTATTCTGATTTCATTTGCCACCTCTCTAGAGGAAAGCTTGAATAATTTTGGAAATATGATCTATAATTGCTTTTGGAGCAAGGAGAAGAGAAGATTGATATATTGGAAGAGCTGACAGAATTAACTTGATCATTATAAGCTTCCCTGCCTTCGTGAGCCATTGTTCACCCCAAGAGGTAATTTTTGCTTTTATCTTACCAATTACTTCCAGACAAAGAGAAGGTTTGTTTTGGCTTAGGGTTAAAGGAAGACCCAGATATTTAATCTTATCCCAGGTATCATATCCAGAAAATTCTAATATATTCGCTATATTCAATATTGTTGAATGATTGGTGTTCCAACCATACATTGCACTCTTTCTATTGTTAATAAGTGCTCATGAAATGAGACAAAAGTTTTGCAGAATTTCTTTGAAGGCTCTTGCCAACTTGAGTGAGGCCCCTCCCAAGAGGAGCAAATAATCTGCAAAGAGAGCATGATTGATAGAGTCTACCCCTCTTGCTGACTTAATGCTGAGAATAATCTTGGATTATTTTTTTGTGATTAGCTTTCTGCTCAAAGTTTCACCCATCAGAATATACAAGAACGGCGAGAGCGGGCATCCTTGACGAAGACCCCTAGTTGCTTGAAAGAAATTTGTCGGTTTACCATTTATTAAAGGTGTTATCCAAGGTTTATCTGTACAAGCGTTTATCAAATTTACAAATGTTGAGCTAAACCCAAATGAGCGAAGAACTTTGTGAAGGAAGGACAACCTTACCCTATCAAATGCATTTTCCATATCAAGTTTGATTAGCATGCCTTTCTCCTATCTTTGATACTTGCATTGCATGGCTTCCTTAAATCGGATCACATCATCGAGGATGTGTCTCCCTTTGAGAAACCTGCCTTGAAGAGGGGAGGTCAAATTTCCTAACAGAGGCTTGAGCCAATTAGCTAAAAGTTTAAAATGGATTGTATAAGAGGCATTGCAAAGTGATATTGGCCGGAATATTTCAAAAGTGGTCGGATTGACTTCTATAGGGATTAACGCAAGGAAGGTGGAATTGGTGCATCCACCAACTTTAGCTTTTAGCTGAAAGGATTTGATCATCCTGAGGAGATATTTCTTGATCACTATCCAACAAACTCTATAAAAATGAAAAGAGAAGCCATCTGGTCCTAGGGCTTTATCTGGCTCCATGGACCATATAACATCAATGATCTCCTCTTCCGTAAATGGCTTCATAAGTTCTCCATTTACCTCCTCACTAACGAAAGAGGGGATATTGGACAAAATTTGTGTTTAAATCATTCTCTATTAATCTAGCTTCGCTAAACAGGCCTTGAAAGTGTGTTTTAGTCGCCTTCTTTATTCGAGAATGACCTTTAAACAATTTACCATCTAAGGAGGAAATTTCTGAGTTGTGATTGAGAGAGAAACTTCCTCTATACTGCCTGTGAAAAAGTGATGTGTTTCTATCTCCCGCTCGCAACCATATGCTGCGAGACTTCAATCTCCAGTATTCTTCTTCCTTTCTAAAAGCACGAAAGGAGTTGAACTGGGCGTGTTGCTCTTTTTCTAGCTTAGATGAGGTAATTCTTGTTTCCTCCATTTCCATTTGAATCACCTCTAAATTTTTTAGTGCCTCTATTATCTCACTAGATGGAGATTTCAGAGATTGTTTAACCCATTCCTCAAGAACGAGTTTTGTGGATTTTATTCTTTGCTCCCATACAAAACTTGGCGATCCCGATACTGGCCGAGACCAAGACTGTGAGACTATATTCATAAAAACTTTACAGTCTATCCAGAGTGGACTAAACCTGAATGAAATGGGCCCAAGATCTTCTTCATCTTCAAACTGGAGCAGTATAGGTTTATGATCTGAAGTTAATTTTGGCAGAATGCTAGAAGAGATTTTTTTTTCTCTAACAAAAAAAAAACTTTGAACCAGGAAACGATCCAGTCTTATTGAGATGTTATCCACTCCTGCTCTGTTGTTGGTCCATGTGTATCTTCCTTTCTTTGGCTTGAAATCTATCAAATCCCATAATTGGATAAAATTCTCCATTGTTTTTTAAGCATTGGGTCCCTCCCACAGACTCCTATGTTTTTATCCTTGGGATACATCGTGATATTAAGATCACTATCCACAATTATATTGGATGGTGCATTTATATCAACATAATCTACAAGAGAATTCCAACATTTTTTTTTCTCTTGAAAATTTACAGGAACATAAAGATTAAAAATAGACAGAGAAATCTTACTTGCAATATGTCGGATTTCAGTAAATATCCACTATTGGGTTTTAAATGAATTTTCCATAGAAAACGCATCCTATGTCCACGATGTTACAAGTCCACCAGATGAACCCCATGCACTCACTGCGATCCCTATGTTCTTTTTCCATTTCATTTTACTTAATGAGAGGAGAGTTTCCTCATCTACTTTTGTCTCTTGGAGCAAAAGGACATCTAGTGAAGCCATTTTTATGAGGTCTTTTACAGCTTCATCTTTTGAAGGATTTCCTAGCCCCCTGCAATTCCAAGAGACAATGTGCATTACTTATTAATGACAGAAGTTGGAGGGCCTTGCTTTATAGGTCTAGCCCGAGTATTCCTGCCAATAGACATCTCTATTGTGGGTTGACTGCCTTACATCTTTAGACGTTCGACTTTTTCCTCTTGAACCTTCTTAAGAGATTTATGCCCTTTTTTGGAGTACCTCTCAAGGGATTCTTCTTCATAGGATTTTGAATTATCCATGGGTTTCTTTTTTGCTATTTCTGCATATGTGGGGGAAGAGCCACCAATAGGAGAACCAAGATCCTGAGCAGCTAAATTTTATTCCCTTATTCGTCCTTGAGATTGTTGGACTTCACCCTCTTCAAGCGTTGGAGCTTGTTCTTCTAGGTTGCTCAACACTTCAATTTTTTTTGTGATGTGATTTCCTTCATAGTTGTCTCATTTTCATTCTACTTCTACCCGATGAGATTACTGCCCAACCCCATTTCTCCTCTTTTTCCTTTTGATCTATTGACCTGCTTTGATGTGTTGGTTTTTTGGGCTTGAGTCCATTGTTCTCCCTTCTCTTTGTTAGTTTCCTCCTCCGCTTTCTTCTTACACGATCTAGCAAAGTGACCATATCCATGGCAATGCCTGCATTTGAATGGCAATTGCTCATAATTGAGCTCCCGCACATGTGACCAATATGCTACTGTCAATTTAATCGCTTCAGGAAGCCCTACCTCTAGATCGATCTCTACACATATTCTAGCACAAGAATATTGATCTCTTCTTTCATCCCTATCTATGTACTTCCCCAAATTGTTCCCTATGTCTAGCTTCTAAAGACTCTAGATTCCAACAGTGAAGAGGAAGATGTGGGAGTCTAACCCAAATAGGAACTAATAAAGGCACATCTTGGCTCGGATCGAAATCCGGTGTCCACTTGTTTAGGTACAACCCTTGAGGGCTCATGAAGTATGGACCATTTCGAAAAATTAAATCTCTGTCTTATGTGCTTTAAAAGATGAATACATAATATCCCTTACCTACCAAATGACTACGAATGCCTTTTGAGATAAGGGGCTTCCAATTCCTCTGAACCCATCCATCAATTGCCTTGGGGAATGGCCAGAGACCAATAAATTGACCAATAAGACCCTGATCTGCAATATTCATAGATGTCTGGTATGGGCGTTCTGTAGGTAAATCAACCGAGGGTATACTGTCTAATTTCTTGACAAACTTCTGCTCATTCGAACTGAGCTTATTCTTGTTGCTTGCTACAACCAATCTCCTAAAGGCATCAAGCTTAGGGGGAGGGGAAGGATCCTCTTCGGTTGCCATGGAACGCGCAGGTCTCTCAATGCAAGCTCAAGGGATTCTTGGCAAACACTCACGCAGCCTTCCTTCGTTGAAGCAGTGTTGTTCCTGGAAATGTTTTATGCAAAAAAAATCACAGCTCTACAACTCCCGTTTCAAGATCCAAATCTACTCCTCCTTTATTTAATCTTACTATAAACAAACATTAAAAATTTTCAAATAATACTTATCTATAGATTATGTTACATAAAATTTATATTTTCGTTGCTTCATATATTAATTTATTTTTTGAGTTCTAATCATCATATACCATCCTTAAATGTTTGAGAAATAAGGTTTTGGAAAATACAATCTCAATGGATCTTACAAAGTACCAAATCCCCTCTCTAGTTTATATCCTTTTCTAAGCCATTGATAAAATATTGTTTATAGGTTATGTATTATGGTGAGTTTATTCCCTTGAAACATGGATACAATAGAAATTATGAATGGTCTTCTTTAGTTTTCAAAGAAAATAATTTTATTACAATAAAATATATAAAATGAATTTAATAACGTTGAAATGGTCTCAAATAAAAACAAAGGTTTCTATTTACAAGACCCCAATTTATCATAGTGTCACCTTATAACTTATTTTAAAATAAGTTCATAATTATCCATAACTCTCTTTAGTAATAAATGCATTCATGTGTCACAAGAATCACAATAAATTTATGGTTGCCGACCATAAAAGACGCATAAGAGTCCAAGTCTTCATGCCATTTAAAATATCCTTCCTTTTATGTTTCCATGTCACCTTCGTTGAAACTTGTGTCTAATACGACAAACAAAGTTAAAAACAAAAACATGAGCAACGATGAGAAGACATCAAAGTTAAAGGGATACATTCAAAGTTCTAACCTTAGTCTACTTCTTTAATGGCGTGCCGCCGATATGTCAAATCAGCTTAATAAAGTATTCACAAAAACAATATTGTCCCCAGTCAAAAATATGATAATAACATAAAATGATTTCAATTTTTCTCATTATCAAAAACATTTTCAAATATAAAAATAATAATAATAAAATATTTTTATTTTTACAGTAAGACACTACATTGCATGGAATGATTTTAAGATTTTTTATTCTATAAAGTAATTAAAATATTAAAAAAAAAAATTCAATACATACATAACATGTATGTATAAAAAATTATGTTTAAATTTATAAATCTATCATTGATATGTTTTTAGGTTTCTTTAACTTAATCTATAAGATTTCTTTTTTTTTCAGATGGAAAGATCCACAGGAAACCCAGCAATACTTCCCCACATTCGTGGATGGTAGAGGTGGTAAACCGCCGGCCATCCTAGCAGAAGGCCTAACCCCAGAGGACTCAAGGCTTGAACTCATGACCTCCGCCTGAACTGAGAGAGTGTGCGCACGTCTTACCAATTGAGCTAACCGTTGGGGCTTATAAGATTCCTATATAGAAAATAAAACATGAGTCAATGATATCATACTTATTTTTGGAAAAAGTAACATGGCGGCTTAGTTATGGTATTTTTAATTTATGGAAAAAGTTTTTAACAAAATCTAAAGTGTGACAAGTTTGGTATATCTAAAAGTAAAACATAGGTTAATGATATCATACTTATTTTGAAAAAGTTAACATGGAAGCTTAGTTATGAAACGTTCATTTCATGGAAAAAGTTTTAAGTTTCTTCAACATAATGTGACAAGATTCATATATAAAACAAGAGCCACGAAGTGGCAATGTCCCCGACGTTGCTAATAGGGGTTGCTATATAATGAGTGACACGAAGCTATTAGCAAAGATAAGAGTCTTTCGTGTAAGTTCACTCGCACTTGTCTGACATAATCATTAATGCATCACCTTTCATGACAATACCTATTCTTTTGCATGGATGCTTTTCTTCTAAGTTTTCCTTTCTATAGATTTTGTGTTACATTTGGAAATCTTATCTGTATTAGCTCATTGGATTTGGATGGATATTCATCTAAGTATCTTGATTATGCATAACCATACGTATTTAGGGCTTAGGAACCAACACCTTAAAATTCAAATAATTCAATGGAACTAGAAAATTAAGGCCATAAGAATTTAGTTTCATAAAACGCTTTATAATAAATAATTTCTCCAAAGTATAAATCTGTATGATAAAACATGATTTTCATTTGGCAATGTAGAGTCATGGGAACCAAACACCTCTGCTATCCGCTGGGATGGAAGAGTATATTAATTACGTTTTTTGTGTGTATACTTATTCTTATGACATCATTGCTCGGTTCATGAGATTAGCAAGCCCATTTGAATTTATGTGAATAACCTGTTACCTATATGTATAAATTGTTATATATATATGTTGTAACTAACATGTAATAGAATTGAGCAAAAAAACAACACGGGCTCTGTAATTAATGAAGAATAAAAATATATTATTTTCTTTTTTTTATTAGCTAAGAATGATTGTAAATTTCATCCAGGAGTTGGGTGGCTCTTAATTATCATCTCATCGCGGGTCTCAATTAATTATGACAATGAGGTAACAAAGGAATTACCACAATGCATGATGAAGTGAAAGAATTCCTTAAGGATATGCTTAGTTAATGTAGTTAACATGATATGGTAAATGTTTTCTTTAATTGATGTAATTAATATCATAGACCATCCGTCTTAATTATGACGGGTAGAATTGATCATAAAAATATTTCTTATAAAATTTAATCAAGACTAATGGTAACTCCTCTTCAAGTTTCGTTTTGCATGCACCGTTCCATGTCAAAATGTATGTTAATAGATTTCTTGTCTAGAATTTAATTACTAGAAAAAGATGGTTTTGAAGAGCATAAATACCGATCTCAGTTTGAATGAATTTTGTTCTAGAATAAAAATCAATTATATCAATAACTATCATTAGGAATGAAGCCACTCATTGAATAAAACTACTGGAAGCTATGAATTCAGAACAAAAACAATACAAATGAGTGAATTCTAGCTCAGAAGAAATTCAAGACTATAATTTAAAGCTTCAAAGTTTACAAGTGGCATTTACCTTCAAATGTTGTATTAAATATTATTGTGCTCCTATCAAAGACAATAACTAAGGGATTGATCTCATGATCACAAAACCTTAACAAAATTTTAGACATTATTGTTACCATTATACTGGTAAACAAATTCAACATTAACACAAATCCTTGACTCATATATTTCCAGAATCCCACCCCACTACAATAAATTAATTTGAAATACTATATTTAATTTACATATAGTTAATTTTACGGACTATTTCAACTATTATGGACGGTTCGGTTAATCAGTACAATTTTGATGGAATTGTATAAATTTTTAAAATTTCCAATAATAGTGCTAAAATTTTGAAAATATATTTAAAATTTCACATAGAAATATTTAAATTATTAATCTCTTTTTTATATACATATAAAATCCCCAAATTTCGACCAAAACTCACCACATAAACATTCTGGATAACAATGATGGGAACAATCTGGCAAGTGTTGATCAAAGCGGACTGCAACCGTTCCATTGTGGGATACCACTCTTTCTCCCATTCATACGCATGATACTACCTGCATTCAAAAAGGAAATTCAACGGGGGGTCAATCACAACCATTCAACAAGGGGCCAATCACTATTTTGTATTAGTATGTTTATGTTAAGGGATATATATGATTTGGTGATTTGAAAAAAAAATTAAGTTTAGATTAAGATTTTTCTATATTGTAAAGTAATTTTTATTTACAGATTTTTGTAATTATTGATTTTTTAATTGTTATTAATTTTGTTATTGACTTAAATTCTCGTATCTCAAGAATCATAAGCTAGATGTCAACAATTGTCTAAATACATGTCCGTTCATCTTTTAAAATTGTTGCTTTATTTTCTGGAGCCACTTCTCAACAACAAAATTATAATTGTTTATTAAAAAATTACAAGACATTCTTTCCATTGCCGAATACCAACTACATACAACAGAAATTTTGGTGAAGCATCCCTGTAATTGGCAAACTCAATAATCAATACAATTCATTTTTACTGCAAATATATCGATCAGTTTCCACGTAAGTTTATGGCACCTCAAATTTAAAAGGCCAAAAAAAAGGTATGAATTTTGCATTATATTTAATGTTTGATGCAATAAATGAAGGATCGGACGTCATAGGCTTAGCAACAGCATGGATTTCTGCATAAGTAGATCAAACACATATTATTCTCAAATTTCAGGGAATATACCTACGAGAATTTAGACTGAATTAGTTTAAACAAGTTAAATAAATTTTGCACACTTGACTCCCGATCCGTGAGTATATTCCTGCGTAGGCAGAGAATACAAAAGATATTAATGAATTCAATAAATAAAAATAACTTTTAAAATTTAGAAAATCTATAGAAATTTAGAGAATATAAAAAATATTAATAAATTCAATAAATACAAAATAACTTTTAAAAATCAGAAAATTTAGAAAATACAAATAATATTAATAAATAAAAATAATTTTTAAAATTTGGAAAATCTTGAGAAATTTGAAGCGTACACCTTTTTAATTTATACAAATTATATTTCCTTTTGGAGAAAGAAATAAAAGGAATTAAATCAGAGAAAAAAAAACTCTTTAGAAGTTGCATCACAATATCTATTTTTTATCCTTGTAAAGCGTGGAAGTAAGGTAATGAACCCAAACAGGATTTTCATAAATATTCCCATTTTTTACGTAAGCGATGCGACGTTCGTCGCTTACCACTGCTACAGTTTGTTGGCCATGATTTTTTGGGATGACCATCACCCCGCCCTTTGACTTCGGCTTTTTGTGGGTCTCATGTCTTGCAATTGAACTTTATGCATCACGGCCATAACCAAAGAGGGGCCAATCACGGCCATAACAATGTGCAGATA
Source organism: Pseudotsuga menziesii (assembly GCA_001517045.1). Lineage (NCBI taxonomy): Eukaryota > Viridiplantae > Streptophyta > Pinopsida > Pinales > Pinaceae > Pseudotsuga > Pseudotsuga menziesii. The sequence goes on along the minus strand of LPNX011047818.1, from coordinate 138,537 downwards.
AAGAACGATGATCTCAGTGATAACGAATAAGAAAAAGTACCTGAACCAAATTGGTATTGGCTAGAGCTTGCAACTTTTACAACCAGCTGCCTTAGGCGAACTCTTCTATCTTCCTTTGAAGCAGAAACCCTGGCATTATAAAGATGGAGAAATAAACTAAGTCTGAAAGCACATTTTGATTTAATTGGGAAGCTTTCATACTTATACATACCTCAAAACCTTCGCTACCTAATGGTGAGTGACAACTGAGAAGATCCATTTCCCTGATGCGATGGATGACCATTGTGCTGGAGTTCTCTAGCTGGATAACGTTGTGCTCGAGTTACCGCAACTCCATTTCCAGAGTACCAATAATATATATGTTCAGAGATTAATTGATAGGTTCGTGGATTTGTTTTTCTTTATCATATGTCTCTTTTACTAAATCTGCCCAGCCTAACACATAGTGACAAAGCAGCCCCGAGTTCTCTACAGAAAAAATAATCAACTCATTATAAACTAATGTCCTCTTCTCCATGACATAATAACGAGGTATCATGCATGATGTCATGCCTAAAAATGGATTGTGTAATTAATATGTTCATTCGCTAATAATATCTCAAAAAATTACATAATAAAAAGTTACCTCTTCTCCATGACATAATAACCAGGTATCATGCATGATGTCATGCCTAAAAATGGATTGTGTAATTAATATGTTCATTCGCTAATAATATCTCAAAAAATTACATAATAAAAAGTTAAAATTTATTTTATGTCTAATTTAAACTTACATTTTTAGAAATAAAAAAGTTAAACTAGGTAAGGCATACTAATGCAGAATGGCTATTCATATATGTCCCCGGACATAATAATTGTACAACATTACTTGTGGGAGCCATGGCAGCCTGTCCCTATGTCCCTATCTTCACCCCACATAAACATACGCATATAAAAACAATTCTCCACGCTGTAAAACAATTGTCATTAAAAAAGGATTAGGCCTAAGAGGTGATAACTCAAAACTTTAAAACTTCTTTGTCAGAGTACGTAAAAGAACAAGATACCAGCCAGGCCAAAAAAAATTAGTGTGAAGGGCAGCAACGAAATGAAATCCCAACCCTTCTCATCTCTGTGTGTGGTGCTTGTTATTTTCCCAATCACAAACTTTGTAACCACGTCATCGCTTCACTCAACGACCATTTCTCTTCAAAACTTCTTTGTCAGAGTACGTAAAAAAAACAAATTCCAGTCCTGCCAAAAAAATTAGTGTGAAGGCCCACTGAAGGGTAACGACGAAATGAAATTCTACACTTCCCGTCCCTGTGTGTGGTGCTTGTTATTTTCCCAATCACAAACTTTGTAACCACGTCATCACTTCATTCGACGACCATTTCTTTCTTGGCACGCCACTCGAGTTTGTGAACTGTGATTATTGAGGAGGAGTTGCAACTTGCAAGCTCTCCCAGTCTGCGCATTCGAATTTCGACCAATTCTCAGGCCATCTCTCTGTCTAAGTATTCTATCCGCAATGGATTCTCCCACGCCCTTCCCTGCTGAGAATTTGAGCACCACCATCACCAGAGAGTTCAAGCACCATGTAATGATGTTCCCATTCATGTCGCAGGGCTACATTATCCCCTTCTGGGAGCTCACCAAGCTACTCGCCAAACGAACCGGATTCACCTTCACGATAGTTAATACACCCCTGAACATCAGAAGCCTAAAACACAAGATCGATTCTGCTGGCGTTGGTCTGGATATCCGCCTGGTTGAGTTGCCTCTCTCCAGCACTGCCCATGGTCTTCCTCCTCACACAGAAAACACGGACTCAGTCCCTCCCAATCTTGTACATCGTTTCATGGAAGCCTCCGAGCATCTAGAACTCCATTTCGAGTGTCTCATCCGCCGGATCTCTCAAGAAAACGGCGGACACCTACCGCTTTGCATCATCAATGACATGTTCTTGGGATGGACCCTGGACGTGGGGAAGAGGTTGGGAATACCCAGGATTCAGTTCTGTACTGCTGGGGATTTTGGTACCTCCGTCTATTATTCCATCTGGACTCACCTGCCTCAAACCAAGACCCATGCCCACGACTTTGCTCTACTAGACATGCCCCACGTTACTTTGTAGCGATCTCAGCTAGCCCAAACATGAAAATGGCCACAAAATCCGATCCCTGGACCTTGTTCCTCAATCGCCAGATATCTCACTATATGTGTAGTTGGGGATCGATATGTAATACGTTTGAAGAGCTGGAGCATAGGAGTCTCCAACACATGAGAAAATTCACAGGCAGGCCTGTTTGGGCAATCAGGTCGATTCTACCCTCACAAAAGCACAAAAAAGTGTGTCAAATATTTTTTTGTCTGGAACTATGGGCATTCAAAGGAATACAACTGAGGAAGAATATTAATCATAAAAATAGATGAGAAAACATGAGAGAAAGCATACCTTAGTGGAGCAGTAAAATTATTAAATAAATGAAGGATAGTTAAAATTACATGCCTCTGCACAGTGGTGTTATAGTAGGAGGGTTGTGACATCCTTCAATTTCGATATATATCATCTTACCCGTATGCTTCCACCATTTCATAAGGCAGTTATTTTTTAGCTATGCTAAACCATTTAATGAGCTCGTGTTTCGATAAGCAAGATTTCCAAGTGTCCAGCTGTCCATCCATTCTATTCGTTCAGGGATGCCTTGCCATATAGCCATTGTCCTTCCCATTCACCAAACCAATAATGTCAGTACCCTGTCATTACCTTGAGAAACCAACCTCATAACTCTGTGGCGCAGAAGCTGTCAATTCATGGCCCCAGCCATTGCATCCATATATTAAAAAATAACTAACACTGTAACAACAGTCTGCCCACCGTATTTTTGTCCACACAGGGTAGGATGTCTGGCACAAAATGATCATTTTATGCTTACGCAAGCTTGCCGCTGAGTCTTGGGGCACCAATTCCCACGCCTACGTCACCTATAGAAACCAATAAGAAGCAAGATAAATCAAAATTTAAATAATTCCCAAAAAAATTTGATACAAACTATAGCAAAAATTATATGCTTTTGTTAAAGTTGCAACAAATTATTTCAAATAATCGCCTTGAGCGATTCATATATATCCCCTTGTCGGGGACAAAAAATATGAGAATGATTTATATATTTATTTAGTTTTGGAAAAAGGTAACATGGAGACTTAGTTATGGTATTTTTTAATAAGAATTTTATTTTTATTTTTTATGAATATTTATTTAATGAAAAAGTAATAATCGAGTATATTGGGTTATGCACAATAAAATAAAGTTATATATATTGTGTTGGATGATATATTGTCGAGGGTTTAGAATGTAATTTATTAGCAACAACAATGAAAATATTGACAAATGTTGTAAAGCATAAAAAAATACAAAAATAACCATTTTTATTTATTTATTTTAACATCTAAAGCAATAACAACATCAAATAAACACATTACTACATAAATACGAAAATACAACTAATACATAAGATGCATAAGATGTCAAAGGGTGGATCATGATCACATATTGACTATAAACTGAAAATATTAAAATATGTTCTTGATAGAATGATAGAAAATCACATAAAATGATCAAAATAAATGTCACTCCCTTTACCCCTTTTATGGGCAAGGAGTGCCACTCTTCCTCTAGAAGCAGTAGGGGGTCCTATAGGAGCTTTGGATGAGTTAGGCGTCAAATTGGAATCTCCAACTACTCGGGCTATGGTGGAATGTAATGGGGGATCAGGTAGAAACCAATGTGGGTTATCTCCTCCCATAACTGCATATCATAAAAACTATTGCCTATACTGGGATCTTATTCATCAATAACACCCTATGCCCCCCTCCTCTAGGCTCTAGCCCTTACCTCTACCTCAAATCTCGAAGTTGATCCTTCAATGACATTAGTCCACACTCTACAATTTTGATGAAACTTCCCATGTTTAATGAGTGAAGGGTACTTTTTTATTAAGGTCATGACAAAAGAGTTCAACAATCAATGCCACCAACATCAAGGTACATAGAGGGGCTGATGTGCTTGATTAAATGTCCATCTCGTACCGTCATACTTGATAAAACCCAATGGAATCATTGCAATCCTGAAAACTATTAAGTCTATTGAATTTTGAATGAGATATAAAATTATAATTTTTGCATATGAAGTCTGATGAGGTTGGAACCTGAAACAATTGATGATAATATTAAAAATTTATGTAAAAGGATAGAAAATTAAAGAAAAAGAGAATGTCATTTTTACTTTAACAATTTAATATTATCATTTAATTTTACCCATTATTATGCATTGTGTTGACTGATGAATCCCCACTCCACAAATGCTCTAGTAATGGCAAAGAAAACCATGGATTTCCCCTTGTTCTCTCAATGGAAACCATCACAAACCTCGTCGAAGCTATTCACCCTTCCTCAACCATGCAAAATGAACCTTAAAACCTTGAATCCGGAGTTTTAATATTTCAATTTGACGTATTTTTCTCCACAGACCAATATTTACCATCAACTCAAGATATTTACCTAAAATATAGTGCTTCTTTCAATGTGTCGTGACACTTTCAAATATTAGAAAATGTCGCATTTTTTTCTTGGAGATATATCGTCGAGGGTTTGATATCGCAATACTAGTGAAATATCACCAATATATATAACTATGTATAAGCAAAATAAAAATTAATTCCTTTATTTAACCTTTTTTTAAACTAAAACGTATATTTTTTTGTGTTAAAAAACTTGGTTGGGCATAGCCATCAACCAATTTACAAATATGCCGAGAGTTACATTTCCTTATTTCCAAAACTACTCATTTCCGAGGATAATACAAGTGGCAGTGCCCCTCTATTCTTTCTTATGGAATTTGATGCTTCAAGCTAGGTCCTTCATTCAGACTTAGCATTCCTGTAGGCAGTTGGCAGCCCCAATTAGCTTTATAATCCGTCTTCTTATTCAATTCTCGAAGGATATGAAAAAAGAAAACAAAGGAAAATTCAATCAAGATGAATTGAAGCCTTTGTGTAGTCCTGTTCAAGGATAGATTGTTGAACTGCTTATCATAATTTAAAACTTTGATTAGTATTTATGAATCTCCAAATATTTGCATGTCTTTATGTCCGGCTTCTTTCACTAGCTGATGGGATTTTAAAAGAGCAAGTATTTCCACTTAGTTATTCGTGCTTTGTCCTAAGCCCCAACTGAAACTAGTTTCTAACATTCCTCCCGGGTAGTATATCATTCCCCCTACTCCAGCTATTCCCGGATTTCCTTTGGACGCTCCATCGAAGAATACTGAAACTTTATTTTGTCTTTGCCACCATTTTGAAAATTATTTTTCTGGAAGTCTCATTTGCCATTTTGGTTTTGTAAAAGGCTTACCAGAATCCTTCTGAAATTTTGTCGGCTACAAAGAACCAATCCATTGATATTCAACTATTAAGGGATCAATTTTAATTTGATTTCCCATTGCTTCTAGTAACATAGCCTTTGCTTTTGTTGCTAAAATTTATGGCTTTGTGGGCATGTTGTTAAAAAATAAATCATTTCCTGCAAGCCATAGTTTCCACCATAAGAATTTTGGAATGGCTTGCCAAATTTTACTCCATCCAGGACTATTTGAACGGTTTCTTGGATACCTTGACTTCCAATTTAAAAACAAATTAAAAATTTCAGTTTGCACAGGAGCAGACACCGGTAAACCATTCAGTATCATCACCCATGCATGTTGAGTGAAATCACAGTCAATGAACAAGTGTTATAATGTCTCTGCAACGTGTTGACAAAAGCAACATCTGAACGGGCCTTAAAATCCTCTCTTTACCATATTTTCTCATGTTAATGCTTTCTTGTGCATTAACAGCCACGTAAAGAAGTTTACCTTAAGTACACGTGGAGAACTCGAAACAAATTTCCAGAAATATGCTAGTTGCGATGGTGGAAAATTTGTTTGAAGAGTTGAATAACCTTGCACTGCTATGTATTTTCCAGAATTTCCCCATCCTTATCGATCCTTAATTGAAGAGTGAATTGGAGCTTTTTCTGTTAGCTCTGTCAGCAACAATTTTTTTTGTGAATTAAGCCATTCTCGCAGTTCTGTAAATTTCCAATCTACCCAATTTCCTTTGCAATCCCACATTGAAATATTTGCTAAGTATAATAGCCCTTTATTGACAAGGCAAAGCTTGATCTCTATGAGAGAGGATTTGGTTGATAATGGAGCATGTCCTTGAATATTATCTTCCCACATAATAATTTTCCTTCCATTACCTGGAATGTGATATAAATGCTTTTGGAAAAAATCAAGTCCTCTTCGACATAAATTCCAAGTTAAAGAGCCTTTGGGAGTGTTTACTGCCTGGAGATTTCTCATATTTCCTCCCAAGAGATATTTTTTCCATAATTCTAGATTAACCAGATGTTTTCAGTCAGAAAAGAGTTTCCACAGAATTTTTCCTCCCACGGTGAGATTTGTCAAGCCCGGATCTCTGATTTGCATGCCATCTTCTAACACGGGTCTTTTGACAATATCCTAATTAACTAGATGCAATCTATTATGATTTCCTTTTCCACCTCTTTAGAGGAAATCTCGAATAATTTTGGAAATATGATCCATAATTGCTTTTGGAGCAAGGAGAAGAGAAGATTGATATATTGGAAGAGCTGATAGAATTAACTTGATCATTGTAAGCTTCCCTGCCTTCGTGAGCCATTGTTCACCCCAAGAGGCAATTTTTGCTTTTATCCTACTGACTACTTCCAGCCAAAGAGAAGGTTTGTTTTGGCTTAGGGTTAAAGGAAGACCCAGATATTTAATCTTATCCCAGGTATCATATCCAAAAAGTTCTAATATATTTGGTATATTCAATATTGTTGAATGATCGGTGTTCCAACCATACACTGCACTCTTTCTATTGTTAATAAGTGCTCATGAAATGAGACAAAAGGTTTGCAGAATTTCTTTGAAGGCTCTTGCCATCTTAAGCGAGGCCCCTCCCAAGAGGAGCGAATAATCCGCAAAGAGAGCATGATTGATAGAGTCTAACCCTTTTGCTGACTTAATGCTCAAAATAATCCTGGATTATTTTTCTGTGGTTAACTTTCTGCTCAAAGTTTCACCCATTAGAATATACAGGAAAAACGAGAGCGGGCAACCCTGACGAAGACCCCTAGTTGCTTGAAAGAAATTTGTCGATCTACCATTTATTAAAGGTGTTATCCAAGGTTTATATGTACAAGCTTTTATCAACTTTACAAATGTTGAGCTAAACCCAAATGAGCGAAGAACTTTGTGAAGGAAGGACAACCTTACCCTATCAAATGCATTTTCCATATCAAGTTTGATTAGCATGCCTTTCTCCTATCTTTGATAGTTGGACAGCATGGCTTCCTGAACTTAGATCACATTATCGAGGATGTGTCTCCCTTCGAAAAACCCGCCTTGAAGAGGGGAGGTCAAATTTCCTAACAGAGGCTTGAGCCGATTAGCTAAAAGTTTAAAAAGGATTTTCTAAGAGGCATTCCAAAGTGATATTGCTGGAATATTTCAAAAGTGGCTGGATTGACTTTTGTAGGGATTAACGCAAGGAAGGTGGAATTGGTGCATCCACCAACTTTAGCTTTTAGCTGAAAGGATTTGATCATCCTTAGGAGATATTTCTTGATCACTATCCAACAAACTCTATAAAAATGAAAAGAGAAGCCATCTGGTCCCGGGGCTTTATCTGGCTCCATGGACCATATAACATCAATGATCTCATCTTCCGTAAATAGCTTCATAAGTTCTCCATTTACCTCCTCATTGACGAAAGAGGGGATATTGGACAAAATTTGTGTTTAAATCATTCTCTAGTAATCCAGCTTCGCTAAACAGACTTTGAAAGTGTGTTTTAGCCGCCTTCTTTATTTGAGAATGACCTTTAAACAATTTACCATCTAAGGAGGAAATTTCTGAGTTGTGATTGAGAGAGAATCTTGCTCTATACTTCCTGTGAAAAAGTGATGTGTTTCTATCTCTTGCTTGCAACCATATGCTGCGAGACTTCAATCTCCAGTATTCTTCTTCCTTTCTAAAAGCACGAAAGGAGTTGAACAGGGCGTGTTGCTCTTTTTCCAGCTTAGATGAGGTAATTCTTGTTTCCTCCATTTCCATTTGAATCACCTCTAAATTTTTTAGCGCCTCTATTATCTCACTAGATGGAGATTTCAGAGATTGTTTAACCCATTCCTTAAGAGCGAGTTTTGTCGATTTTATTCTTTGCTCCCATACAAAACTTGGCAATCCCGATACTGGCCGAGACCAAGACTGTGAGACTATATTCATAAAACCTTTACAGTCTATCCAGAGTGGACTAAACCTGAACGAAATGGGCCCAAGATCTTCTTCATCTTCAAACTGGAGCAGCATAGGTTTATGATCTGAAGTTAATTTTGGCAGAATGCTAGAAGAGATTATTTTTTTCTCTAACAAAAAAAAAATTTGAACCAAGAAACGATCCAATCTTACTGAGATGTTGTTCGCTCCTGCTCTGTTGTTGGTCCATGTGTATCTTCCTTTCTTTGGCTTGAAATCTATCAAATCCCATAATTGGATAAAATTCTCCATTGTTGTAAGCATTGGGTCTCTCCCACATACTCCTATGTTTTTATCCTTGGGATACATCGTGATATTAAGATCGCCAGCCACAATTATATTGGATGGTGCATTTATATCAACATAATTTGCAAGAGAATTCCAACATTTTTTTTTCTCTTGAAAATTTACAGGAACATAAAGATTAAAAATAGACAGAGAAATCTTACTTGCAATATGTCGGATTTCAGTGAATATCCACTATTGGGTTTTCAATGAATTTTCCATAGAAAACGTATCCTCTGTCCACGATGTTACAAGTCCACCAGATGAACCCCATGCACTCACTGTGATCCCTGTGTTCTTTTTCCATTTCATTTTACTTAATGAGAGGAGAGTTTCCTCATCTACTTTTGTCTCTTGGAGCAAAAGGACATCTAGTGAAGCCATTTTTATGAGGTCTTTTACAACTTCATCTTTCGAAGGATTTCCCAGCCCCCTGCAATTCCAAGAGACAATGTGCATTACTTATTAATGACAGAAGTTGGAGGGCCTCGCTTTATAGGTCTAGCCCGAGTATTCCTGCCAATAGACATCTCTATTGTGGCTTGACTGCCTTACATCTTCAGACGTTCGGCTTCTTCCTCTTGAACCTTCTTAAGATATTTACGCCCTTTTATGGAGTACCTCCAAAGGGATTCTTCTACATAGGATTCTGAATTATCCATGGGTTTCTTTTTTGCTATTTCTGCATATGTGGGGGAAGAGCCACCAATAGGAGAACCAAGATCCTGAGCAGCTAAATTTTCTTCCCTTATTCGTCCTTGAGATTGTTGGACTTCACCCTCTTCAAGCATTGGAGCTTGTTCTTCTAGGTTGCTCAACACTTCAATTTTTTTTGTGATGTGATTTCCTTCATAGTTGTCTCGTTTTCATTCTACTTCTGCCCAGTGAGATTACTGCCCAACCCCATTTCTCCTCTTTTTCCTTTTGATCTATTGACCTGCTTTGATGTGCTGGTTTTTTGGGCTTGAGTCCATTGTTCTCCCTTCTCTTTGTTAGTTTCCTCCTCTTCTTTCTTCTTACACGATCTAGCAAAGTGACCTTATCCATGGCAATGCCTGCATTTGAATGGCAATTGCTCATAATTGAGCTCCCACACATGTGACCAATATGCTACTGTCAATTTAATCGCTTCAGGAAGCCCTGCCTCTAGATCGACCTCTACACATATTCTAGCACAAGAATATTGATCTCTTCTTTCATCCCTATCTATGTACTTTCCCAAATGGTTCCCTATGGCTAGCTTCTAAAGACTTTAGATTCCAGCAGTGAAGAGGAAGATGCGGGAGTCTAACCCAAATAGGAACTGCTGAAGGCACATCTTGGCTCGGATCGAAATCCGGTGTCCACTTGTTCAGGTACAACCCTTGAGGTCCCATGAAGTATGGACCATTTCAAAAAATTAAATCTATGTCTTATGTGTTTTAAAAGATGAATACATAATATCCCTTACCTATCAGATGACTATGAATGCCTTCCGAGATAAGGGGCTTCCAATTCCTCTGAACCCATTCATCAATTGCCTTGGGAGATGGCCAGAGACCAGTAAATTGAGCACTAAGACCCTGATCTGCAATATTCATAGATGTCTGGTATGGGCGTTCTGTAGGTAAATCAACCGAGGGTATAATATCTAATTTCTTGACAAACTTCTACTCATTCGAACTGAGCTTCTTCTTGCTGCTTGCTACAACCAATCTCCTGAAGGTATCAAGCTTAGGGGGAGGGGAAGGATCCCCTCTGGCTGCCATGGAACGCACAAGTCTCTCAATGCAAGCTCGGGGGGTTCTTGGCAAACACTCACGCAGCCTTCCTTCGTTGAAGCGGTGTTGTTCCTGGAAATGTTTTATGCAAAAAAAATCAAAGCGCTGCAACTCCCGTTTCAAGATCCAAAACTATTCCTCCTTTATTTAATCTTACTATAAGCAAGTCATTAAAAAATTTCAGATAATACTTATCTATAAATTGTGTTTCATAAAATTTATATTATTATTGCTTCATACATTAATTTATTTTTTGAATTCTAATCATCATTTACCATCCTTTAATGTTTGAGAAATAAGATTTTGAAAAATACAATCTCAATGGATATTACAAAAGTCCCAAATTCCCTCTCTCTAGTTTATATCCTTTTCTAAGCCATTGATAAAATATTTTGTTTATAAGTTATGTATTATGGTGAGTTTATTCCCTTGAAACATGGATACATTAGAAATTATGAATGGTCTTCTTTAATTTTCAAAGAAAATAATTTTATTACAATAAAATATATAAAATGAATTTAATAACCGTTGAAATGCTCTCAAATAAAAACAAATGTTTCTATTTACAAGACCCCAATTTATCATAGTGTCACCTTATAACTTATTTTAAAATAAGTTCATAATTATCCAATAGCTCTCCTTAGTAATAAATGCATGCATGTGTCACAAGAATCACAATAAATTTATGGTTGCCAACCATAAAAGACACATAAGAGTCCAAGTCTTCATGCCATTTAAAATCATCCTTCATTTTATGTTCCCATGTCACCTTCGTTGAAACAAAAACATGCGCAACAATGAGAAGACATCAAAGTTAAAGGGATACATTCAAAGTTCTAACCTTAGTCTAGTTCTTTAATGGCGTGCCGATATGTCAAATCAGCTTCAGTTCTGTCCTTTTGGCGTTTCCAAATTCCCACTCACAAACTATTCTTTTTTACACTAATTAGTTCATGGTCACAAACTATTCTTTTTTACACTAAGTTTATGGAAATGGACTCTATTTTAAGGTTAAGATTAAATCGAGTTTGATCAAAATTCCAAATGAATCCATATAAATATAAATATATATATAATTAAATTGTGTTCTAATATGACTTATTTCCAAAGATTAATCAATTTTAAATTTGTTAAAATTACTAGTTTATTTATATTTTCCATTACAATGTCAAAAAAATTATATCAACTAAATTTTTATTTGTTGAAATTAAAAAAATTGCTTATATTTCACATTATAAAAGGTTAAATAAATTTCTTTTCAAATATTTTCCTAATTACAATTAATTTTTTTCCTTATTTTATAAGTTTAAAAGCATGTGTCCCAACTAAATTTTTATTTGATAAAATTAAAAAAATTGCTTATATTTCACATTATAAAAGGTTAAATAAATTTCTTTTCAAATATTTTTTTAATTATAATTAATTTTTTTCTTAAAAGTATGTGTCCATGTTAGTTTGATAGTAAGATATTAAAGAGTATTATCAATTTTATGTGATATTTTAAATTAAATTTTGTTTTTAATTATAATGCTTTTCTTTTATTTTTTTTATTTAACCAAATAAGAATAGAATGTTTTAATTGATTTTTAGATAATTAAATTTTTAAGTATAAATATGTTATAAATATATATATTTAACCAAAAAAATAAGAATATAATATTTTTGTTGATTTTTAGATATATATATTTTTTAAAGTAAGTATTTTATAAATGTATATAATTATATAAAATGATTTTGAATTTGTATTTTAAAAGATTTAAGAATTCTTTGATATTGTGGATAACATTTAATTTTTTATATAAAAGAATAAGTTTTATCTTTACAAAAGAAAGAGTTTGAGATTAAGCCGCTTGCAAAGGGAAAGCTAAGGAGAACCAATGATAGAAAGAATAAATATCAAATATTGGTGAACTTATCGTCATTCCTTACATCCACGATTTCTTCAATTTGGCAGCTAAATAGGATTTCCCTAAACCTTGGACATAAAGACTCATTGTTCCTATTTTTTAAAGTTAAGATAAAAACAATCCATCTAACCATTGGACCGTTATGATTAGACCTCTTTCATCCAAGTTATATGGAGTTATTCTGGAAAAGAAGATTAACATATGGCTAGAAAGCCATGCAAAGAGAGCTAAAGGCCATACACTATTTAGGAGCTATCGTTCAATTGTGTACCACCTTGTTAGACTTAAAACCATTGCTAAGGTGTGCCATAATAAGAAAATCAATCTTCTGTGTTGCCTTGTTGACTTTAGAATAGTATTTCACTTAGTGCCTAGAATCAACCATCGAATAGATTAGAGGACCTAAAAGTTCATTTCGAGTTGAGAGTTGTTGAAATAAGGTTGTACAAGAAGGTTATTGTCAAGTGTAGGAGCTATAAGCACTGGTTAGAAGAAATTAATTGTAATTTGGAAGTCAAACATGGTTGTCCAATGTCCACTACTCATTTTGGTTTATGCATTGACAAGCTATAGGGTTGTTTGGAAAATATAGGTTGTAATGACATGACTTTGGCTACTATAATCATCATCCTTCATATATGATGATGATATTGTTCTTATGGCAAAGAATCCATATGATTTCATCAAACAACTAAATATTCTCAATGCAACTAAATATTCTCAATGATTGATGCTCTAGTACGGGTATGACTGTTAAATTATTGGGGAGTAGAGGAAAAGGTCACTCATAATAGTGATAATATGTAAAGTATTAATACACCTAAAATTAAAAAGTTGTAAAATAAAGAATTAGAGGATAAAATAAAATAAATATATTAATAAGGAGGTGATTAACCATAATCTAGAATATCAAGAGTATAGCTATTTTAAAAAACATTGGAAAAATCTGAAAAAACATTTGTCATTTTTGTCTCTAAAAGGATTGAAGATGAATCATTTCATTTTTTCATCAATATCCTTCTACACCCACATAAAGCACAATTTCAAAATTTTGTCACAAAACTGACCTTCCTAACCTCTTAACCTATTACAACTATGATGATTTAAGATATTTTTGAAACACATAAATACATGTTTTAAGGTTACCAAAATTGATATCAATAAACATTAACAACCACCATTTTCCTAATAAATATAGTGAAAAACCACTATCATGGTAATAACTAGCAATTGCCCCAAAAGGTGCTATAAAAGGTCGGAAAAAAATTGAATAGTTACATAAATTGAATTGAAGAGCAATATCTCATCCTAGAATAAGTGCACAATGGACAAACCAACCTAAGAAAAACACTTCTCTGTTGAAAAACAATATCTAACTGAACTACAAACCAACTTAGAAGTGTTTTTACAATGTTTCTTTGATGTTTGAATATAGATGATTATCATACTTAAAGTCATAAATATTGTAAATTTATATTTACAATAATATTTGTAAACAATGTTCTCTTAGTTTGTAAAAACATAGAGAAATGAATCAAACCTAAGGAAATGAGTAGATAAATGTTCTTGTATATTTATATTGAAAGTTAGAGACACAAAACAAAATGTTAAATTTCAACATGTTCACACTTCAAATTGTATGGTACTTTATGTGATGTGCAAATGAAGTTGTTATGTATGCTACTTGGTAATAGATTTTTTTCTCATTCAAACCGATTGAGTAATATATGAGTTTTGACTACTCTTTTTGTATGTAGCTAGTGTTTTTTTTTCCGGTTTTGAGCAAAGTCTTTTGATCTGATGGTCAGTAGTTGTGACTTTTGATGGTAGCCTCTTTTTGAAGACATTTGGGTCTTTAGCTTTCTTGGGATATTTTAGTCTAGCTGAGATAGCTAGGTGAAGGTGGAATCTAAATTGTAATTATGTATGACACAACTTTTTATAATATAATGTTATCTTTTTAACTATGAAAAAAATAAACATTAAAATTCAACACTTTTGATACATTACAATACTTTATAAATATTACATGATAACATACTTAAAAAATGTAAATATATTTGATGTTCTAAAGACTAAAAACTTTCTAAATAATACATGGTAGACTTACTTAAAAATTGTAAGTCTATTTGATTTGATATTGAAGTCTACATAGAAGTAGGGTATTTGATTTTAAATTCCCTAATATTAAAGTGTTATTCTATTTTGTAATGAGCATCTATGACCATTCTTACCTACTTTTCACTTCAAAATGTAATTTGTATTTTAGAGGAGGAATGCACATGATTTGACCATTAAATGAATTTACACGTGCGATGAAAGCATGAATTTACTTGAATCACTTTTTGTTGAAGTTATTGCAATTGTTACTTTGTTTATCATTGGTGGTAGAAATTGAATAATCATGATATCTGTTCAGGAAATACCAAAATTCTTTTTGAAGAATGGATCAATTTCTCCAATCCTTGGGCAGTTCCATTTTGAACTCATCCTCTTAACCCCGCCAAACCATTATAATTGCAGAGATGTAACAATCTCCCCTCCCACCATCAATTGAAAAGATCCATCTCTTCATAATGGCCAAATATCTTCCCTTAAAGATCCACTCTTAATCATTCTTTAAAGCCTTTAACTAGTATTTTAATGGTCTTTACGGTTGTTCAACAACTTCTTTATTATTTCCTAAAAATATTCTACTTGTTACGTAATCTTCATATATGGAATAACACATTCATAATATAAGGTAAAATATAATAATAGTAGTATTACACTTTCTAGAATATATCCATGTGCATTTATTTAAATTACTTTGAAACAATATTTATATAAAGTTAAACTCTTTTTAGCATTAAAAAAAACAATATTCCTTTCTTTTTGTTTTTGTCTCTTATATATTTATTAAGAGATTCCCCACTTCTGTATAAAATTAACTATTAATATAACCTTAAAGTAGGAATATCTCTCACTTAATACCCAAGATGATTATAGTAAAAATAAAGAAACCTTGGCTTCTTTCCTTTAGGAGCGCTAGAGTTAATTTCTCAACGTCCCATGCCTAAATTAAGATAATTAGTTATAGTGAACGATCACTTAGTTAAACTTAGGTCAAACGCCAAAATGGTATCCATTAATGATATCCTTGGCTTTCCATCCCTTCCATTTCCCAAGTCTACCAATGTTATTTTGTAGAATTGTTTGATATCGACTAAAAAAGACTAGCTTTGACACTTTCTTTTGTACACCTGCCTTTGTCTGTAAAGTAAGAAGTTCCAAGGCTTCTTCTGAAATGTCTTAGTCTTAATGGCACCAGCTATCATAGAGAAACTCCCGAAGATGGACATGTTCAATCAAGTTCCCTATATATTTGGAGGGCAGGGGAATCATTTCCTCCTTGTGGTCTGCTTATGCTAGTACAGTTGGAAGAGCACAAGTATCTTGCAGGATATAATCAGACTGAGTAAAAAAAAGTGCCAAAAGGCTTGGCATGATTGCCACACTCGCAACAATACTTTTAAGGAAGGGGATCTGGTATTGCTCTAGGATAGCAAGTTTTGGAAGCATCTAGGCAAGTTTTGAATGCACTTGTTGGGACCCTATTGAGTGGTTTATATAAAAATTGAAGGTCTGGAGGTGCGGAGCCGCTCGACCATAAGCGAGAGGAGAAAAAATTAGGTTAATAAAGGTCCGAAGGTCTTGTCCGCATCGGGCAAGGGGGGCAAGGAATTTATATCCACAATGATGGTGGTTTTGCACAGCGGGTGAGTGAATTCCATAAGCCTATTTCTTTTCAATTCGAACGGAATTCCCTCACTTCATGTATCTGCCTGTCCTTCGAATTAAACGAACAAAAAGACAAGCTTCTCAATTAGCTAGCTCCCTCTTCCCTAAATAAGAACTACCTACATGTTTGTCAGGTGGGGTAGCGTGGGAAGCAAACAGAAGGATCATAGACTGTTGTCGTAAACTATTGTTCCTTCTTACAATGCGTCGGAGTCTGGGTATATTATCATGAATAGCTTTCCAAATTGTTGTTCGATGATAAGATCAGATCAGAAAAGGAAGTAAGCTCAATTGGATATCAATGGATCACACTTCTGGCCTACCGGAGGGATCATTCTATTATAGTATTCATCCATTCATTGTAATTTCCATCTCATGAGTCAATTACTTATGAGCATCCTCCAAAGTTTCCCAAACATAAAAGAAGACATTTCCAAAACATCCAAGGAGACATCCAAGAAGAAATTATCTATTGGTTTAAAAACATCCAAGCATCGAACCCTCGCATTAAAACCTGGCCTTGCATCATCGAGTAGCGGGATTTAAATTGACTGGGTCAACTATTTATTGGCTATTGGCTAAGGTCAGCTATCATAGAGAAATGTTCTGAAGAGATATATCCATCGGGATACAAAAATGGATTGTCTTCTTTATGAACTAAGCCATTTGGGTCAGTTTACCTAATGACTCAACAACATGAGTCCTTGCATATGCATATGAAATTTTCCAGCATGAGAGTGTGTGGCAAATATCCAACAAATATCACCCACTGAAGTGGTTCCCACCAGGCCTGGAATTTGACATTCTGTAGAACGTTTTTCTTATTTGAAAACGTATTTGACAGGTAAATATAAAAGAGACACGTTAAGGGTGACGGTCATTAAAAAATTTAAAACGTAAATTTGACATTTAACTATTTACATTTGCCATCAAATACATTATTACCTCTTTGTAACTATAGAGAATGGAAATGCACCTATTAATAATTACCGGTTCCTACCCTCTACATTGCTCTCTTCTGTTATGTTTACCACCCAATTCCTATTAGTAATTACCCGGTCCTACCATCTGCAGTGCTCTCTTCTGTTTTTTTCGTTAATCGAATAGTGAACTCCTCCTTATTCATTGGAAAGGGCGACCTTCCCCTGCTAAATTAAGAAGACACTCACCAAATCAAACTCCTCGTTATTTGATGATGTCAAACATCAAAATATATAGAAAAGGAACCAATTTATAAGAACACGGGTTGGAATCCCTAATAATAAGGGTGGGTTTTTTTATGATACAACAAATTTGACACTGCTTGAATTTGAAAAAACGTAAACTGACGAGCAGTAAAAAATTGTAACCGTCGCCAAATTTCTAATCGATAGGCACTTGTAGTCTGAAATTCCAAGCCTGGTTCCCACCACCTCACATTTCCTCCACCAAACTACAAATGTTAAAAAATAGAAAAAAGGTTGGCATGTGATCAATGACTCTTTTACAGTGACCGTCCTCCTCTTCAGCACAGGAGTATTTCACTGACTTCTTTGCAAAAGCTCTGGAGTGTACGCGTGCTTTCATTTAATGTATGTTGGCAGGCAGAGGAGCCACAGAAGCTCGAAAATCCCAAAATTTTGAGGTTTTCACGTCGAGAAAAGAGCGTGGAGAGTTCAATCTTTTGCGGTCGAATGCAAATGCTCTGTTGTTTTCTTGGATTTCAAGATAAACAACAAAAAAAAACCCAATATCTTGACGCTGACAGCCATGGCAGGGGACTAAGAAAAGGAAAGAGAAATGAAGATTAAATGGCCATGTTATCTGTTCTGGTGTTTTGTGGTTCTTTTTACGGCCATTATAGTTGCAGCTGATGATACAATAACTCCAGGGTCTGAGCTTTCAGGAAACCGGACAATTATCTCCAAGACAAAAAAATTGAGTTGGGTTTTTTCAACTCGAATAACACAGATAAATGGTATGTGCGAATCTGGTATGCTAGAATCCCACTAAAAACCTAGTATGGGTTGCTAACAAGAAACCCCGTCGAACGCTTATGCGGCTCTGAAATTCAAGGAAGACAGTCGGCTGGTTGTGGTGGATCCCGACAATGCCTCTGTCTGGGAGATGGGAAACCGTCGTTACTCGGCTTCCCGGGCGGTAATTCTGGACTCCAGTAATTTGGTTTCGATGGAGAGCCGTAATGGTGGTGTTGTGTGCGAGAGCTTCGAGAATCGATGGACACGTGGCTTCTGGATGAAGATCGATTCCCACCAGACCTGGAATTTGACGTTCTGGAGAACGTTTTTCTTATTTGAAAACGTATTTGACAGGTAAATATAAAAGAGACACGTTAAGGGTGACGGTCATTAAAAATTTTAAAACGTAAATTTGACATTTAACTATTTACATTTGCCGTCAGAAAATTTATTACCTCTTTGTAACTATAGAGCCCTCTTTGTAACTATAGAGCCTACAAATGTACCTATTAATAATTACCGGTTCCTACCCCTGCACTGCTCTCTTACGTTATGTTTACCACCCAATTCCTATTAGTAATTACCCCGTCCTACCATCTGCAGTGCTCTCTTCTGTTCTTTTTGCATTAATCAAACAATGAACTCCTCCTTATTCGTTGGAAAGGGCTACCTTCCCCTGCTAAATTAACAAGACACGCACCAAATCATAGAAAAAAAACCAATCTATAAGAAAGCATTTCTCATTGAAACGGCTGGAGTTCAATCTTTTAAGAAGGGGGCATTCGTTCCTTTCAGATGAAAAAAATGGATGGGCACTTGCACCTTCAGAGATTGGAATAAGGATCTAGTCAAGCCAAGCATAACCCCAAAATGGCGAATAAGAGATTTGGAATCTGAATTTCAGATTTAGTAGAGGACTCGAGGGAAAGCTACGATCTTCTTTGATGGTGCCTCCAAAGGCAACCCAGGGAGGGCAGGAGCTGGCGGGGTAATTTACTCAGCGGATGGTAATAGTGTTGATAGCTTCAGTTGGGGTCTTGGTCATAAAACCAACAACCACACAGAAATACTAGCCCTATTAAAAGCTTGCCAGATTGCATGGGAGAAAGGGATCAAATACATTCAAGTCTTCAGAGACTTGAAAATCTTGATAAAGAATCTATCCTCAAATGCCGTGTTCAATGATTCGTTGCTCAACAAAGTCTTACAAAAATTGAGATCGGTGATGTACTACTTCTCTTCGCATCTTTTTTATCATATTTTGTGTGGGCTGAATAAGGAAGCTGATGTAAAGGCAAATGAGGGATGCTTACTGAATCAAGGAATCGTGAGGGTAAATGAAGAAGAAGCTCGTTCCGTAGACCAATGGAATGGAATTTGCTAGAGCCGATAAGAAGTCTTCTAAGAGACTGAAGATTGTTTGTAATAATGTCTGATTCAAAGTAATCCCAGCCCCATTATTTTTATAAAATCTCATAACCGTCTTAGTTTAAAAAAAAAAAATACAGGTTGGAATCCCAACCCTAATAATAAGGGCATTTCTTTTTTAATGATACAATAAATTTGACACTACATGAATTTGAAAAAACCGGGCAGTAAAAAAATTTGTAATCGTCACTGAATTTCTAATTGACATACACTCGTAATTTGAAATACCGAATTTCTAATCAACAGACGCTTGTAATTTGAAATTTCAAGCCTGGTACCGGCAAAGCCTCACGTCGTGGAAAATGCGTACAAATCCGGCACGCGATTTCAGCATACAGTTGACTCTAACTTTTGGCCGAACCTCGAAACAACATGTCAGAACAAAAAGGCCTTTAGTGTAAAATATAAGTGTTAAGTTTTTATTTGATCGATGGACCACGAAAAGAGGTACATGATTTTTCAAACCCGAGAAATATAATGAAATGAAAAAATATTTAAAACACCGCCAAAATTTAATATTACAAATATTAATATTCAATAATATTAAACCAAAATTTTGTTACTCTGTAAAAAAGATTGTTAATATGCATGCAAAATAAACATCCTTGAAAATCAAGTTACAAACATTAATCGAAAAAATTCTTTTTTTTAATGTATCCTTGAAAATCCTGTTTAAAAACATTAAAATGACAGATGCTAAACAGATTGAAAATATACGAAATTTGTTGAAACAAAATTATGAATTTAATATTCGAAAAGAGGTGTTCTTCAGTCCTACGTTTGTAAAGGCTGTCTGGACCGCGTGCAAAAGCTAGATACAGACTACAGTCCTCAAAATCTTTCTTGTCGCCCCCGGGATGAATTCCCATGTGACATGAAATGACTCATCGTTTGACCTGACTAAATCCACCAAAATCGACATATGAAACGAGTAGAAGAGGTAATAATGATCCTGAATCCCGATATATAGTATCGCCTTGTGTTATAAATCATTTCAAACTTGGTCACGTAATGATAACAAGATACTTTTTCTCGTTGGTATATGTTGATACCTGACTGCAATAATACTACAAAACATGTATTCTTCTTTTTGAGCTTTGAACAGTTTGGGCCGCCAATCTTTCGTCTTAGAACTTGCTTCCAGCTGTGTTTAAGCTTTAGAATTCATTCTCTTATATTTAACCGACAGAGCTTTCATACTCGGCTATGCAACATAATCTCCTTATCCATTGGGATAATCTTTCAATACGGAATAACCATCAGGAACGCAGCGATTGTTATGAACTAAGTAGGAAGTAGGAAACAAATCATTTTTTATCGTTGGGTACATGGTTA
Organism: Pseudotsuga menziesii; assembly: GCA_001517045.1. Lineage (NCBI taxonomy): Eukaryota > Viridiplantae > Streptophyta > Pinopsida > Pinales > Pinaceae > Pseudotsuga > Pseudotsuga menziesii. The sequence continues at coordinate 117,719 of LPNX011047818.1, read as the reverse complement.
TACATATAATTTTGATACTATAGTTTCTGATAGCGGCAATAGATTACTCGCAAGTTTAGATTCGTAAGCTAGTAGAACATATTCCATTGAAAGAGCCATGGAGAGACCTGGTTCAGGTGCCGATCATGGCAATGAGAGAGATTTGTTGAAGGAACCGCTTATAAGCGAAAATACTCTGTTGCTTTCTACCTTGGGAGAGGAAGAAAAGTCTGGAATGTATGAAGTAGAGCCTTTGGATGATGTGAAGTGCACCGCAGGTGTTGTATGGGAGGAAGTCAAAAAGCTATGTTGGTTAGCAGGACCCATGATTGGAGTGAATCTGTTTCAGTATTCCTTGCAGGTGATATCTGTTATGATGGTGGGACATTTGGGAGAACTCGCACTTTCCAGTGCTTCTATTGCCACTTCTTTTGCAGGTGTTACGGGATTACATGTGTTGGTATGATTTACAAACTTTGCTCTTGATGTTTACTTTGTTATCATGGGATGTTTTACAGTGTATAAAGTCATTCATGAGGTTTCGTTTCTTGAAAAACGCAAAAAGAGAGGATTGACATTTTCAATTGTTGCTTTTGTTCTTCCATGAGTGTAACAGTCAACACATCAAGGTATTTGTTTGGGCCATCCTGTTTCTCTGCTTCTCTTTTAATATTTGTGTGAAATCCACTCAAGGTGGACTAGAACGCTGCAAACTCTACATATTTCTGAAAGTACCTTCTGACCTACTTTAGGAGCTCTATTTTTATCTAATCTTAAATTAAATTGTCCTTTTTATGTAATAAGTTTGCTATCCCTTAAAAAACCTTGCTGGGTATTCTAATTGTGGCGCAAGCAGGAGTTGTCTACACAACAACGGAAAACACAACCGTCACAGTGCACAGCAACATGATAACTTACTAAAGATAACCTCTAAAACTGTTATTTTCTATTTTTTACAGTTGGTGGTGCACTTACAGATAGATTGCTCAACTAATTATTCCCTATTAATGAGGATAAGGTAACACCACTTTTAGTCTCTTACAATTCTTTTTTATCTTTTCAAACAGTTCGTGGTGCACTCAGAGATCAATTACTCAACTGATTATTCCTTATATATGAGGATATGGTAAGACTACTTTTTAGTCTCTTCATGGTCAACGAATAATAGTATTGATTTTTTGGGGCCTATATCATATGCTCCGCATCAACCTCTCATTCTAAGAAAATGCATTATATCATTTTCTAGCTCGGCTAGAAGTGGAAATTGATGAACACAACCAGCCATATGCAGCTTCTGAGATCTAAGTGGTTTTCTCTGGTCCTTTTTCTTTCCATCACTCTAAATATTGCTGGAAACTTCATCTTCTGGTGATAATAATTCATGCATCCAGCACTACAACAATTTCCTATGGTTCTTTCACTGGAGGATGTGATATCCAGTCTCTAACTCGCTCCTGTTCTTCTTCACCTGCATTAAATTCTTATAAATCTGGAACATTTAAAATATTAGAGATATTCAGATCTTCTGGCAGTTCAACTTCATAAGCATTACCATAGGGATTCCTTATGATTTTGCAGGGACTAATCTTCTTGTACTTCACTGTGTTATATGTTTTAGCAGGAAACCTTTCTTTCCTCAAATGCACCATTACATCGTTATCTACTTCAAATGATCTCTTTCTTCTGGATTCATCTTCTTTTTCTCTGTAACTTGGTTGGTTGCTTGCTGTCACTCCCTAACCTCTTCATGTAATCCTTGCATCTGTTCAGCAAATGCATCAACATCATCACTTCTGTTCAGCAGCTCCACTAAATCTATCAATCCTTTGGGACTCTTCCCATATACAATATGGAATGGATTTAGTCCTGTAGACTGGTTGACTGAGTTATTGAATGCAAACTCAACTTGTGGCAACATCAAATCCCATTGTCCAGGCTTGTTCCATGCAAGACATATCAATAAATTTCCCAAACTCTTATTCACAACTCAGTTTACCCATTAGTCTGGGAATGGTACACTGTATTGCAACTTTGTTCCCATTATTTTCCAAAGAGTTTGCCAAAAATGGCTTTTGAAACTTGGAGTCTCTATATGATGTGATTGCATTCAGCAATCCATGCAATCTCACAATTTCCTTAAAAAAAACAGCAACTTTAGATGCATCATTAGTCTTTATGCAGGGCATGAAATGAGCCATTTTAGAGAATCTATCAATCACTAAAAAGGTGAAATCATTACATCTTTGAGCGTAAAGTAAACCTGAAATCAAATACATGGACAAATCCCCCCACGGTTCCTTCAGGACAGGCAAAGAGTGTACAAACTAGTAGCTTGGCTTCTTCCCTTCGCTAACTTACATGTTCTGCATCTCTTAACATATTTGCTAGCATCCAACTTCAAATGAGGCCAGTCATATTAATATCTTTCCTCCAAAATACCTTGAGTTTTGTCTGAACAAAGTGTCAACTCAATCCTGGACCATGCCACCCTTTAATCAAACTATTTCTCTTAGATACTTTTGGGAATGCAGAGTTGTTTTCCCTTGAACAAAAATCCATTTTCCACGAAGTAGTCCAAATAGTTTGTCCTACTAATCAATATTCTCCTTGCAAACCTTCCATACCTCTCCAAAATCTTCATCATATTCATTCAAGTCCTTGATTACTTCAAATCCCAAGTACACAAGTTTTTGCGTGAAATAATTTTTCTTCTTGCAGCTACTCTTCTTCCAACCTTTTCAATGTTCAAACGATGCCAGTGCTCTTGTTTTGTCTTGCTGAAGATAAAAAACATTAAGATACAATCACAAACATCCTCAAGAAAGGCCTCAACATCTCTGTCGTCCATCTTATGAAAGTACTTGGAGCATTAAATTTCAACTCAAATGGTATCACCAACGATTTGTACAATCCTTATTTTTTTTAAAGATTGTTTTCCATTCATTACCTTCTCTTATTAATATCTGGTGATATCTACTTATAAAATCTATTTTAAAAAAATAACAAGCTTCACTTAAACAATCCATGATATTATCCATTTTGGGTAATGGAAACCTTTACTTGATGGTTATTGTGTTGATGGCTCTCCAATCCATGCATATTCTCCATCCATTTTCAGGCTAATTACAACAAATCCTCCACTTGTTTATTCAACTCCTCATTTTTCACTAGACTTGATCTATGATGGGCTAGATTTGGCAGACTGCCTCCTTGAATAAGATCTATCACCTGTGTGATGGGTGATCTTTCTCAATGGAGGCAACCTAGTAGACAGGCTATCAGAAATTATATCCTTATGCTCCTTATAGAAGTCCTTCACTTCTGGTGGAAAATCCTTGCTTGATGCATTTTCTTGCTCCCTGCAAATCAATACATGACCTCCCTTCAATTTCTTATCATGCAAAAACTCCTTAGCAGAGAGAAAAATTATTTGATTACTTTCCTCTTCTGTCTCCTCCATGGGGAGCCATTGGAATTGCCTTATTCTTTTAACACAGGTATATGTATTTTCCTTCCCATTATGAATTGTTTCTCCATCATACTAACATGCCTTACCTAGAAGAATATGGCATGCATCCATGGGTATGACATCACACGCAACCTGATCTTCATAGTCTCCAATACTGAAGCGAACTTTGCAGTGCTCATTCATTGTAACATTGTGACCTTTCTGAAACCAAGACTAATTGCAAGGCCAAGGATGTCTTGTACATTTTAAGTTTGACCTTTTCAAATTTTCGGTGAAGACTATGTTATGAATTCCCCCCCCTCCCGTCAATTATTAAGTTGCAACACCTTTCCCCTGCCTTGCACTTGGTCTTGCAAAGACTTCTCAACCAATGCCCTTCTTCTTTCTCTTTCAGTTTCAACAAGATTCTCCTCTTCATTTTCTTCAAGAGGGGTTATTTTGTTGGAGCTAGCTCAATATCTTTGTCCTTTGCCATGTTTGTTCACTGCTCTGATCTCTTCCCATCACCAATTGTTTCTGGACACTCAAAATCCCTATGCTTGGTCTTTCCACAATGGAAACCATTTTCTATCATGAAAGACTGTCTACCACCACAACCTCTACCTTTACAACCTCCCCTTGTTTTGAAGTCATAATTTGTTTCTTTTCTTTCCTCATTATCTTCACTCTTGGTAGTTTTTTAAGAGCTCTCTCTTCCCTTTAAAGAGATGTCGCTGCCCCTTTTATTTCTCTTAGTCTTTCCCAGATTTAATTCCTCTTCCTCCTTTAATGCGTCTTAATATATGCTTCATCCATGGAATGCACTTTCACAAGGGCCAGTTCATTTTGGATTTGAAACCTTAGCCCATTTCATTCTGAGCCTGGCTTGCTCCTCATCTTCTCACATGCCTATCCAAGTTTGCAATTTCAGAAATTGTTTGGTATACTCTTGCATAGACATCTCCCTTTGCCTCAAGTTTTGAAATTGCTTGAACAACTGTTGCTGGAAATCCAAGGGAAAAAGTTGCCTTGAGATGTTTCAACACGTTAGGTACAATTTAATTTTCTCTTTTCTCTGCCTTCTTCTTGATGGCTGTAGATTATCCCATCAAAGTGCAGCATCAGACTTCGTTTTTCCACTACAATTTTGACACTACGGGGATCATCTTCCTCGGTATTCTCCATATCCAAATATAGCATCAGATCCTGTATCCAGTCTATAAACAATTCCGGGTTCAATTCTCCTTTCAACTCAGAAATATTGACCTCTGCCTTAGTTTCTTGTTTGGACATTGCCTCCATCTATCTCTCCAGAGGATCTACTGTTTGAACATTTGCACCTATATATTTGTATGTTCTTCCTTGGACTCGTGAGTTGTAACCACTCAACCTAACCTCAAGATTTTCCAATTTACAGAGTAACTTTCCATTCTTAGATTTCCAGTCCTTGCTCGTCTCCGTTCCCATACTGGAATTCTTCTATTGGCCATTTCGTTCATTGCTCTGATACCATGATGATGGCGCTGTCCAGGGTTGCCGCAACAACAACCAACTGCAGAGCCTTCACAGTGCAAAACAATAGGATCCACAAACAAGAAGAAAGACATAACAATTTGATTTGTTCCCGAACAGTGCAGAAGACAAACCTGAAATTTATATTTCATTAAAACAGTAGTACAAAGCCATATATATAAATTCCTTCTTGATGAGATTCGCTAACACTTTTTTCCAATTTCAAAACTTCATGGTATACTAGCGATCCCATCCATCCCACCTTAAGATAACCTCTAAAACAATTCTTTTTTTAAACCGGTATTGGTGCATGCGTGCACTTACAGCAAGATTACACAATCGATTATTCCTTATCCATGAGGATAGGGCACTGCTTTGAGATTCTTCATGCTCAATTATATATATATATATATATATATATATATACAAAGAGAGAGAGATTCTCTGTTTTAGATGATCCTGCATCATTGAACAATCATTTGTAAAATGCATAATGAAGGAACTTTTCTTAACCTTATGCTTGACACATAGCAGCATGCTGAAAAGGTTCCTAGGGTACACTTCATAAAAGTGTGCATAAATCTGTCTTAATTCACTTGCCAGCTAAAACTTAAAAGTGGTCCTTAAATCCCTTCTCAATTCACTTGCCAGCTAAAACTTAAAAGTGGTCCTTAGTAAGTTTTAACTCTGTAATTTCTAAAAATACAAGCTCATCAGGTTAAATATTTTGTTTGTAGAATGATATGTAAGCGAATGCACTTCAGTTAAGTTGGAACTTGGAAGTCAGAAATGGATCTTTCAAGCTTTTAAAGTCCTCAACCTTAGAATGATAAACTGTTATTTCATTACTTGTGTGTCTATCAACAGATGGGAATGGCAAGTGCATTAGAGACACTTTGTGGACAGGCCTATGGAGCAAAGCAATATCATTTGCTTGGGATTCAATTGCAGAGAGCAATTGTTTCTCTTTTTTGTGTAAGCATACCACTTGCTGTGATATGGGCATATATGGGACACATTCTTGCAGCCCTTGGGCAAGACCCTTTAATATCTTTTGAAGCAGGGAAATTTGCAAGATGGATGATTCCTAGCTTGTTTGCTTATGCGGCTCTTCAACCCCTTCTGAAATTTCTTCAATCACAGGGTATTGTCTTTCCAATGATGTTGAGCTCTGCAATAACTCTGTGTTTACATGTCCCCATCTGTTGGGTATTGGTGTTCAAAGTTGGGTTAGGTAATAAAGGCGCTGCACTGGCAAACAGCATTTCCAATTGGCTGAATGTTGTACTTCTATCACTTTATGTTACATATTCCCCTGCATGCAAGAAGACATGGACATCCTTCTCAAGGGAAGCTTTATATGATATTGCAAACTTTCTTAAGCTTGCTATTCCATCCGCAGTGATGATCTGGTATATGAGTCCTTTCCCTCCTGTGGCTGCAGAGTGTTGTTCAATTAAAAAAAATTATGCATTGCTTCAATCTCATTTTCCATTATTTTGAAAAATGTTCAAATATTTTGAAGGATCATTTCAGTAATAATCAATTTATGTACCATAGTAAACTCTATACTGTTAATTATACCAATATGTTCTGTTCTTAGGTTAATACTTCTATGTTTCTTGACAGCTTGGAGTACTGGTCTTTTGAAATGCTTGTTCTCCTCTCTGGTTTGTTGCCTAAGCCTGAACTTGAGATGTCAGTTCTTTCCATCTGGTAATTATGTCATATCTGACAAATTTACCATACATAAAGCTAATAATGACATCTACTTTTCCACTGCCAATAGTTAATTTATTTTGCTCTGAGCTTGCTTTTGGTTCATTGCAGCCTTAGCACTATTTCACTCGCATATATGATTCCCTTTGGCCTGGGTGCTGCTGTAAGGTTGGTATAACTGATTCCAAAATATTGCCAACAGAAAATCCTCTAAGAATATTAAATTGCCGGATTGAATTCTGTTCATATTTTTCACACTAACTTTTTGCATTGCAGTACACGAGTTTCCAATGAACTAGGAGCTGGACGCTCACGAGCTGCACAACTATCGGTGCGTGTTGGGGTTTGTATGGCAGGAATTGAAGCCCTCATGATAGGATCTACTCTATTCTCTGTTCGAAATGTCTGGGGCTATGTTTATAGCAATGAAGGAGAGGTAGTTGACTACATTTCAAGCATGATGCCACTGCTTGCAACCTCAACAGTTATGGATGCCATCCAAGGTGTTCTATCAGGTTGATAACCTTTCTCATAAATTTCCTTAGATCTGGAAATGGTCTTGAATTGTATAGATTGATAGATATAGTCATGTTTTCTGAAACTTCAATACCTCTGCAGGTATTGCTAGAGGATGTGGATGGCAAACGTTGGGTGCCTATGTAAATCTTGGGGCATACTATGTTGTTGGCATACCTATAGCTGTCATTTTGGCCTTTGTACTCCATGTTGGTGGCAGGGTCAGTTATTCTTCTCTCCTTGATTTTAAGATACTGAGTTTGCCTTTTGAATATTAAGATTAGAGTATGGATGGCAAGTTTAGTCAAATTTTGAACTCCTTGCTGATAGATGAGGAAAACCATGTTTTCTAAGAACAGGAGTAAATGGAACTCTAATTTTATACTGTGATTCTTGTTATATGGATCAAATGTCCATTTCCCATTTCCCATAGCCCATACATGTAATATACGATACATTAGGTGAGATTTCACCTCTCCCTATCAGGCTGAAAACAGTTGCTCTTCATCATTTGAGACCGACCTCTGAAATGGATGCCTGAGATCCCACCCAATATTGAGAGCTAATATATCTGGATGCTTTCTGTTTTCTTCCCTTTGAAAAGGGGAATAAACACAAAAGCGAGGAGATGAGACAGTTACAAATCATCTGCTGACCCTCCAATAACAATCAAAATATTTAATATTTATATTTGACTTCACTAGTACATCTTTTCAGAGCAATGGCTATTAACAGTACTAAAATAAGACCAGAACTACTGAATACCAATACATAGGTCTGGAATTATTAAAGATCTCAAAACAGACACAAAATCTAGGATTTATTTTGAGTAACAGTTCTAATAGCAATCAGAATCAACCATTTCATCAACATTGGAAAACCCATTACATCAACATTAGAAAGTCCATTTACAGAAACTAAACAAAAAATCCAACCTGGGTGGCTGTTATACAACAAAAAACCCTCCCTTTATCAAAACTCTGAATTTCATTTCCAACCTTCATATTCTGTGGTATATATCTTGTCTAAGTTCTATTGACAGCAAGGGGAGGGTCCCCAATCTGGTTTAGGTCTTTTCTCCTCCAAAATTGACTATGCAGAATGTACCCTCGGTGAAATTGGCCATTCATCATTTCATACATTAATTCATTTCAATTTTCTTCAATATTCTATTCTAATCTAGATTCAATTTAATTCCATGCCAAATTATTAGAACCATCCCAAACTGCTCTTTTGAAGAGTGTTTAGATTCCAAACCTTGAAGAACCAAGGCCTAACAATAGATTTTTCAATCAATCTTCATCCGATTCCTTACCAATAAATACCTGTAAAACAATTAAGCAAACCATGACTTCTAACTCAAAGTTAGGGTGCTCTCTACTTTCCCATAAAGAAATAATAATATACTTTTTTCTGCAATGTTCATAGTAAACATAAACTGAAGGTTTGAAAGACATGGAGAATGAGCACTTTTCAGCTTAGTTGTCCAGTATCAAACCAGTATATATGACTTCTAATTTTAAGAGAGGTCAATTTCAAGAAATTAACCAGATAATATCTTTCTCCATAAAACACATGGTGGAGAGACTCAAGATTCTCACAAGCATTACAAGGAGAAGATGTAATTCCCCTTTACTCCAGGACTAGATGGATATTCCTTTTTTATTCTGGAGTTAATTGAAAGGGAACACAAAAAATTTAGGCATGCTCGTATCTGGAAATCAAGTGTTGTAACAATGTGAGCAAACTAAACAATAATGAAAAGTAATGAGCTCATATTTGTATCGTCCTCATCCATTATTCCAATTTCCAACTATAGGAGCAGGTAAATATGAATTTCATGCTTCTGAATTTCGCCTCGAGGGCCATTATAAACTAACAGATGCATGTGCAAGTACATGAACAAGCATATTTATCATATTCACTAGTGAATATGATAATTATATAAGTGCTAGTGAATATGACACTTGTTACTTAACATCTTATCTAAACTAACACATCATGCATGAACAAGCATATTTATCACTGGAAGCAAAAAAAATCATTTATATTCATAGACAAAGAGAATACTTATCTTTTAACAAAGAAGATCTAAGCAATTGGCTATGTAAGAGCAATTTTCCACCCAACAGTAGGTAATATACTAATAGCTGTTGATACCACCCCCAAGTTGGGCTATGAGGCTAGCAGGGCAAAGGAAACCCCTACAGGATTCTCTCTCCCTCAGCGCAAAACCAATTTGCTCTCTCACTTAGCCAAACTACTAACCATTTGCAAATTACAGGAATCTCACTCAGTCATCCTAGACATGGGGCTCTCTTCCACTACCCCACACAACACAAGGAAGGGGTTCCCCTTCACTGTTCCACAGTTCCCTCAAGAAATCCAACCCTTAAAACACTTACTAGTGTGTGAAAGAAGAGTCCAACCTACTGTATGTTGTTGGAGAACCTCTTGTAACATCAATTCATGGCTTCTCAAGCATTAAAGGAGAAATAAATAAACAGATGGTAAGGTTCATATCTTGCCCATCCTCTATGATACCTATGGCCATCCTCTTTCCTCTAATGTCTGTAATTTTCCTCCTCACAATGCTAATTTCGAGTTAATTTCACAATATAGTAATTGGTAATGGAGAGAACAACATGAAGGATCTACATAGTGTATGAAAATATGCATGGAAAATGGGTGATAGACTCCAAAGGAAATGAAAGGATTGGTGAAAAAATAGTTGACATTAATTCTGACCATAGAAGGAAGGGCTCTTACAATTGTCATAGAAGTGTATTCATTCCATGCTTCCATAACTACATGAGAAGATTTTTCCCACCAACCTCACACATGCATTCAATGTTTGAATTTGATAAGTCAAAGGAAGTAATTGGCTCAATTGGATGAGTTTTAAGGCTGACAATTAGCAAAAGAGGATTTATTCTCCTATAGGCCCCCTTTCCTCTTCCTGTTACAATTATAAAATAGTAAATAATAGATAAGCATTAGTAATAGTAATTAATAATATAAAATAGTAAATAATAGATGAGCATTAGTAATAGTAATTAATAATATAAAATAGAGTTTATGAAGAGAAGTGTCTCTTCAATAATTGATGGCCAAACCATATTTAAGATGGCCATATCCATCGTAATCAATTATCCATTCATATATTAATCATTTATTTACTCGTATTCTGAAGATGGAACATCTTCCTCCTTAACCTGGATATGGGCTACCTGATAGTGTAACATTGGTATCAAAGCAGTTGTTCCTCCCTTGAGCTCGGATTTGGCTCCTCCCACTTTTGAGCTCAATTTCGACTCACCCATCCACACCTCCCCTCAGTCAACTCTCATCCTCTTCACAGAATTCTACACACATCTGGCTACCCATTCACTCATCCAACTTCACTCATCCCCCACATTGCCAGTTCTCCCATGCTATTCTTCCTTCCCCACACATCCTTCTGCATCCCTCTCCCAACCTCCATCTTACCCAGCTCCCATTTGTCCACATCTCATCCACTCCATCTGCCCCCCATCCACTCGAGAAAACCTCCATCCCGTTCCCCTCGTTGCTATCACGCCCTCCCTATTGCACGCGCCCACTTTCCACCACTACAACTCTTCCCTGCACCGCTAGCCATCCTCCCACTCTACCTCCCCACTTATTTCCTCCTTCTACCCTCGAGACTCTTCTCTACCTCTCATCATTGTCCACCTCTATTGCCTTCATGCGACACACTTACGCACTACCTCCAACCATCTGCTCACTCCTCTCGGCTCTCTCTTCTAACCCATTGCACTACTCTTCAGCATGTGCCTCTCTTCCCTCTTGCGTTGCTCCCTCTGCACGCTTCTCTGTAGACCCCTCCATGCACCTTCCCGAGTCGACCATGCGTAGAGTTGCCGCCACCTTCTCTTGTGTTTCCCTTCTTTCCTCCCTCTTGTGCTCTATCTTTTTCCTCCAGCCACATACTCCTCCTCCACTACATCCACGCTGCTTGCTACTCCATTCCTCTGCACAGCTCTCCACCATGTTGCAACCTCTCCCCCACGCCTCATCCTCGTCCATTACTCCACCTTGCCCCATCCCACGCGTTGATCCCACTACTGCATGCTCACACCACTGCAACCTCCACCGCGACTCCTCCATCTCCTTCCTCCAACCCTGGATGGACCACACATCTCCCTCCATTTCCCCCCATCAGCTCCCTTCTCTACCATTTTCATATGCTTAGCTAGATATCATTATGCTTAGCTAGATATCATTATGTTAAGATTCCATATGCTTAGCTAGATATCATTAGTATTTAATTCAATTTCACAACAATTGCATATGCAGGATCACTGAAAGAAACACAATCACAAGATGGACACAAATTTATCCTGTGAAAACCCTCAAGGGGAAGAAAACCCAACAAAACTTCCTCTATATAGATGTATCAAAAGTACAAAGATAAAACCCCAAACAAGTGCTCCTTCTCCTTGTTGATATGTCTCTCTCTCTCCTATGCGCTATACACAAGTTTGTGTGTGTTTTCAAATGGGGAACACACCTCCTCTATTTATACTCTTTCTTCCACTTGAATTTTTCCCTAATAGGTCTACCCCAACAAACTTACTAGGCCAACTTCACCTAAGAAAACACAAAACCGTATAATATTATATTCTGGAGGGTTCTATTGACCCGACTTACAACAGAGGTTTTACCTCATGACCTTATGATGACCAAATACAATAGTAACATCCCAACAAAGGAATAAAACATCTCCGATAGGTTACAACAATAAAGTACATTTAGAATATTCTTCGAAGTTACAATATTTCAACACTCCCCCTTAATGAGAAGGGTATTCTATTGACAACATCAACTGTAGGAGCAAGGAGAGAGAGCATCTTCAACAACATCAAGGTGATACATCTATACGTCATTGGAAGTTTTCAACAATCATCAGCAACTGGAATAGTTACTGGAACATCTTCAACATCTTCAGTATTGGAGCATCATCTTCTACAACACTTAGTCTTCATCTTCTACAACACTCAATCACTCGATCCTTTGCAGCAACACTTGATCTCTCGATCAAAATCATCAGCACCAACAACATAACCTGCAGCACACATGATCCAATTACGGGATGATCAAACCCTATCACTTTAGGACATAAGTCCAAGGACGATGCAATCCTCATCTGATCCACTTATGGGATGGTCAATCCCTATCACTTTAGGACATAAATCCAAAGACGATGCAATCCTCATTCGAGCCACTTACTGTATGGTCAATCCCTATCACTTTAGGACATATATCCAAGGACGATGCAATCCTCATCTGAGCCACTTAACAGATTGTCAATCCCTATCACTTTAGGACATAAGTCCAAGGAGGATGCAATCCTCATCTGAGCCACTTACGGGATGGTCAATCCCTATCACTTTAGGACATAAGTCCAAGGACGATGCAATCCTCATCTGAGTCACTAATGGGATGGCCAATCCCTATCACTTTAGGACATAAGTCCAAGGACGATGCAATCTTCATCTAAGCCACTTACGGGATGGTCAATCCCTATCACTTTAGGACATAAGTCCAAGGATGATGCAATCCTCATCTTTCACAAAGACAAAAGTCTACAAATCACTTTAGCGCTAGTATCCAAGGATGATACAATCCCACTACAACATCAACAACCTGCTCCCCCTTTCGAGGAGGGTCCACAACATCATCAACCTGCTCCCTCTTTCAAGGAGGATCCACAACATCATCAACCTGTTCCCCCTTTCGAGAAGGGTCCACATCATCACTGTTCCTCCTTGCGAGGAAAGTCTACAATATCATCATTGTTCCTCCTTACAAGGAAGGGTTGTAACATCATCATTGTTCCTCCTTACAAGGAAGGTTTGTAACATCATCATTGTTCCTCCTTACGAGGAAGGTCTATAACATTGTCATCATTGTTCCTCCTTACGAGGAAAGTCTATAACATCATCATCATTGTTCCTCCTTACGAGGAAAGGCTTTTTGGACTACACCAAGCTTGTCACGGAAGTATTCAAACTTTACTCGAGACAGAGGCTTGGTCAATACATCAACAACTTCCTCATCGGTACTCACATACTGGAGCTTTACAGCTCTCTTCTGTACCATATCCCATAAGTAAAAATACCGGATTTCTATGTGCTTTGATTTGACATGGAACATTGGGTTCTCCGTCATCTTTATGCAACTTTTGTTGTCATATAGAATCACCGTGATATCCAACTCCAAGTCAAATAGACCTGACATCAACTTCCGAATCCATATGGTTTCACAACCAGCAAAACAAGTTGCTATATACTCTGCTTCAGCTGTGCTGAGAGAAACACTGGACTGCTTCCTGCTAAACTATGAGATCATGGCAAATCCCAAACAATAACATCCACTTGAGGTGCTCTTCCTTTCTGAGGTACTTCTAACCCAATCTGCATCTGTATAACCATACAATCTGTAGTCATGATCTCCATCATAGTATAGACCAAAGTCTATCGTACCTTTCAGGTACCTCATCAGATGCTTTGCAGCTATTAAGTGAACATGTTTAGGTTTAACTAGATACTGACTCGGGGTGTTCACAATAAAGCATATATCTGGCCTGGTATTCGTCAGATACATCAACGACCCAATAATCTATCTGTACTGAGTCATATCCACTAACTCTGATGATTCATCAGATAACAACTTCAGGTTGGTAGCCATGGGTGTGGCCATGGCTTTACAATCCAACATATCAAATATTTTAAGATTTCTACAGCATACTTTCCCCGGTTGAGAAAGATTCCTTCTGGGCTCTGTCATACTTCCATACCTAGAAAATAGTGCATCAATCCAAGGTCTTTCATTTCAAATTCTTCAGTGAGATTCTTCTTGCACTCTACAATCTGTTTCTCATTTCCTGTCAGAAATAAGTCATTCACATATAGTAATAATATAACAGGTTCATCATTTATAACCTTAAAGTAAAGGTTAGGGTCGGCTTTACTTTTGGTAAAGCCCAAGCTCGTCAAGAAGCTATCTATCCTTCCATACCAAGCTCTAGGAGCTTGCTTTAGTCCATATAGAGTCTTCTTCAACTTACATATGTGAGTTCGTCTGTCTTCAACTTCGAATACTCGTGGTTGTTCTATGTACACTTATTCCTTAATAACACCATTCAAGAAGGTTGTCTTCACATCCATCTGGTGTACAATCCACTTCATCATGGATGCAAGTGCCATGATGGTTCTAATGGAATTGTACCTTGTTACTGGCACAAATGTCTCTTCATAATCAATTCCCTCTTTTTGAGAGAATCCTCTAGCCACAAACCTTGCCTTGTATTTCTCAATACTTCCATCAGCTGCATGCTTTATCTTGTAGATCCACTTGGAAGATACCACACTCTTTCCTTCTGGTTTGGGAACTATATCCCAAACATCATTCTTCATTATTGATTGGTATTCTTCTGTCATTGCTTCTACCCATTCTTTCTTTTGTATAGCTTCTTCATAACTGGTAGGTTATTGATCTACAAGATCACACATCAAAGCTACATAACTAGAGAATGGATTTGATCTCTTGCTTACTCTTGTGGAGCCTTTTGGAGCTCCATACTTCTCTGCTTCTTGTATAATTTCTCTTACCCAGGCGGGTTTTATCTTTCGTGATATATTCATAGCAGGAGGTTCTTGAGGTTCTAGCATATCATGGTCTTCTGATGTTTCATTTTCAGGGGAGGGTGCAGCTTCTACATTTTTGGGAGGTACATCTTCTTCATATACTTCTTCATGATGGCACTTTCTGGATATCTTGAGAGCTGCTTCTTTGTCAAATGTTACATCCCTACTAATCTCCATGTGATGGAATCCTAGAACGTATATTCTAAAGACTTTGGAGTCTTCATAGTATCCAATAAATATTCCCTTCTTTCCGGAAGGGTCCAACTTGGTTCTCTTTTCTTTTGGAATGTAAACATATACTAGACAACTCAATATTTTGAGATGGCTTTTTCAGGCTTCTTTCCTATGAACATTTCTTCAGGAGTCTTGAATCCAAGGGCACTATGGGATAATCTATTATGTACATAAACTGTTGTTCTTGCTACTTCAACCCATAGATGCATAGGAAGATCTTGATCATGTATCATTGTCTTCACTGCTTCCATAATGGTCCTATTATTTCTTTCCGCAACACCATTCTGTTGAGGACTATAGGGAGTGGTTAGTTCCCTCTTCATTCTAGCTTCTTCATAAAAGGCTTCAAACTCTTTTGAAGTATATTCTCCACCATTGTCTATTCTGAGTATCTTGATTCTTCTTTCTGAATGATTCTCTATCAAGGCTTTGAATTCCTTGAATTGTCCGAACACTTCATCCTTTGTTTTCAAGAAATATACTCATGTCTTTCTTAAATAGTCATCAATAAATGTAACATAATATTCATAACCACTCAAAGATGTGGAGGGCATTGGACCACATACATCTGAATGAATTAATTCCAACATACCTTTAGTCTTTGTTTCACTCTTCGGAAATGGGTTCTTGATATTCTTTCCTCTTGCACATCCTTTGTAAGTGCCTTCATGATCGATCTTCAAATCTGGTAAATCTGTTACTACTTTGCTCACATGGGGTAGTGCTTTGTAGTTGATGTGAGCAAGCCTCCTATGCCATAGTTCACTTGGGTTAGTGATCTCATGAACAAGGGTTGTTTCCAAATGTCCCTTGAGTTTATATAATCATCTTTCTTCACCAATGACAACTGCATCTTCAATTGATTTTCCTTTGGGCCACATAAGTACTTGTCCATCTATAAATGCAACCCTATATCCTTTCTTATCTAATGTTGAGATAGAAAGCAAGTTCTTCTTCAAACCTGGTACATATAAGACTTCCTTCATCTTCATGGGAGTTATAGAATCAAGCTTATAACTTGCTTCACCAATACCTTTGATAGGATATTGATAGTCATCTCCTAATGATACTTTCTGAGGATAGTTCTTCTCTTCAAGTTTTGACAGAGTTCTCTTCTGTCCTGTAATGTGCTTTGAAGCACCACTATCAATAAGCCATGTATCTTCTCCAGGTGTCACAGACCCAGAGAGTGCAAAGAATAATACGTACTCTTCTGCATCTTCTTCTTTTGCTTGTTTTCTTCGAGGTCCTTCTTCTTCTTCTTCTTCATCTTCAACTAGATGTGCATGATGTCTTTTGTTGTTCTTCTTCTTATATTCTTCTTTCTTCAATGGACACTCTCTGGCAATGTGTCCTATCTTGTGACAATTGTAACATTGAAAGTTGGAATAGTCTTTCCTCTGATTGTTTCATCTTGTCCTTTGGAACCTCTTGGGAGGTCAGGACTCCTTGTGGCTTTCCTTCTTGAAGTTAGATTGACTTCTTCCTCTTTTGGTATGGGTGGCTAGGGCTTGATCAACTTCTTTAAGTAGAGCTTCTCTATTGGCTACTCTAGCCTCCTCTTGGATGCAATCTTCCCATACAATGTCAAACTTCATGCTTTCCTTTCTGGCACACAAGTCTGTATGAATGAATCGCAAGGTCTAGTGAGACCATTGAGGGTAGCCATAACTAGTTCATCTTCATCAAGGGAGTCTCCAATGGATTCTACTTCCTCCTTAAACTGGGAGACCCTTGTGAAGTATTCTTGAATGGATTCTCCTTAGCTCATCTTGGTACTCTTCAATTGAGCTCTCAAATTCATCTTTCTATTGATGTTCCTTCCTTCATACATTTTGGATAGGGCATCATACATCTCCATCAGGGTCTCTTTGGATGACACTTGAGGAATCAAGTGATCTTTGATAGAATTAGCAATGATCCTCATTGCTCTAATTAGGTCCTTCTTGTGCTTCTCCTTAGCTTCATCCTCTTCAGGTTCTACAACTTCTCCTTTAATGTATTTGTCAAGATCATTCTCTCTAAGAATGAGACCAATCCTATATTTCCATGTTCGAAAATTCTCTATGCCTTCTAGCTTGTCCTCACACTTAGTGCTTGGGGCCATCTTATCCAGGAGGTCACTAAAAAATGGAATTTCTCAAAATGCAACACTGACCTTACCAGGAGATGCGCTTAACTGAGGTGAGTTTATTGGTACACTTGGTTTCTGGAGATTCCAATTCTTCACGTCTCAAAATTGACTTGCGAGATTCTGATCTGCAGTTTCTACAGTTTTTTGGTTTTATGCAGTTCTCTAGTCCAAAGCCAAACTAGGGTTTGACTTTCCCGAAGATCTACCTGCTCAAAAATTTCGATCCAGGGCTCAATAGATGCGCTCTAGGGAGGGGCAACTTTCTATGCAATTAGATATTCAAAATTCCAACTTTGACAAAAACCCTAATTTCTTGTCGGAGGGAGAGGAGAGAGAGTTTCACCTTATGAAAGTTGTTTTATTCAGGCTTGCTCTGATACCATGTCAAGATTCCATATGCTGAGCTAGATATCATTAGTATTTAATTCAATTTCACAACAATAGCATATGCAGGATCACTGAAAGAAACACAATCACAAGGTGGACACAGATTTATCTTGGGAAACCCTCAAGGGGAAGAAAACCCAGCAAAACTTCCTCTATATAGATGTATCAAAAGTACAAAGATAAAACCCCAAACAAGTGCTCCTTCTCCTTGCGGATGTCTCTCTCTCTCTCCTATGCGCTATACACAAGTGTGTGTGTGTGTGTTTTCAAATCAGGAACACACCTCCTCTATTTATACTCTTTCTTCCACTTGACTTTTTCCCTAACAGGTCGGCCCCAACAAACTTAATGGGCTGACTTCACCTAGGAAGACACAAAACAATATAATATTATATTCTGCAGGGTTCTATTGACCCGACTTACAACAGAGGTTTTACGTCATGACTCTATGATGACCAAATACAATAGTAACATCCCAACAGAGGAATAAAACATCTCCAATAGGTTACAACAATAAAATACATTTAGAATATTCTTCGAAGTTACAATATTTCAACATGCACTAGGAATCCATAATAGCATATTTACATCATTTTATATAATCTAATTTAATACATTCCAAGGGTTAAAACCAGGGATATTACAGTCCCCTCCCCCTATGGAATAACACCATCCTTATTGTTTCCTCCCTCATGGCATCCTTTACTTCCCATGTAGCCCTATCAGGATCAAAGTGCTTCCACTGGATCTTTACCTGTCTGATGGCTTGGTTCTGAAGCAATGTTACTTTCTTGTCGAGGATGCATAGTGGCTTTGTTTGGAAATCTCCTTTGGACTCCACTTGGATGACATCCCAATCAATCACATGGTTAGGATCATGTACATATTTCATAAACATGAAAAACATTGTGAAATCTAGTGTTAGCAGGCAATGCAATTCTATATGCAACTAACCCTACCATCCCAAGCACTTCAAATGGACCACAATATCTTGGTGACAACTTGGCACAACTTCCAATCTTCAAGAAACTCTTCCATGGCCTCACTCGGAGGTAAACATGATCGCCAATATTAAATTCTCTATGCACTCTATTCCTATCCACATAGATTTTCTATTTATCTTGGGTTGCCTTCAAAATTTTCCTTATCTTTGCAGAATCTCTTGTTCCATTTCCAATAGGTTACAACAATAAAATACATTTAGAATATTCTTCGAAGTTACAATATTTCAACATGCACTAGGAATCCATACTAGCATATTTACATCATTTTACATAATCTAATTTAATACATTCCAAGGGTTAAAACCGGGGATATTACAGTCCCCTCCCCCTCTGGAATAACACCATCCTTATTGTTTCCTCCCTCATGGCATCCTCTACTTCCCATGTAGCCCTATCGGGATCAAAGTGCTTCCACTAGATCTTTACCTGTCTGATGGCTTGGTTTTGAAGCAATGTTACTTTCTTGTCGAGGATGCATAGTGGCTTTGTTTGGAAATCTCCTTTGGACTCCACTTGGATGACATCCCAACCAATCACATGGTTAGGATCGTGTACATATTTTTTAAACATGAAAAACATTGTGAAATCTAGTGTTAGCAGGCAATGCAATTCTATATGCAACTAACCCTACCATCCCAAGCACTTCAAATGGACCACAATATCTTGGTGACAACTTGCCACAACTTCCAATCTTCAAGAAACTCTTCCATGGCCTCACTCGAAGGTAAACATGATCGCCAATATTAAATTCTCTATGCACTCTATTCCTATCTGCATAGATTTTCTATCTATCTTGGGTTGCCTTCAAAATTTTCCTTATCTTTGTGGAATCTCTTGTTCCATTTCCTTGAGCATTACTGGCCCAAACATAATCCCATTCACTTGACTATCCCAAATCACTAGTGTCCTACACCTTCTACCAAAAACGCTTCAAATGGAATCATTCTTAGTGATGCTTGATGCCCATTGTTATGTGCAAACTTACCAAGTGTAGATAATTCTCCGACTTGGATGGTTTGTCCATCACATCCATGTGAAGCATATCATCAATCACTTGATTTACTCTTTTAGTTTGCCCGTCTATTTGCGGATGGTAGGCAGTAATAAAATTCAGTTGTGTACCCAAATTTGCAAAAGGACTTTTTCAAAATTCCTTTTGCAAATTTGAATATTTCTTTCATGAATATTCTTGCTATCTCATCAACCTTGTGAGTAGATTTAACTGGGATAAATTCCTTGTCTTAGATAATTTATCCACCAACCATGATGAAATCATTTTTTCTTGAAGTAGTTGGCAACCTCATGATAAAATCCTTAGTTACCACTTCTCATTTTCATTCTGGAATTGGCAAGGGTTGTAATAATTATGTTGGGTGTTGATGTGCAGCCTTTACTTGTTGGCATTTCATACATCTTGAAATATACTTAGAAATATCTTTCTTAATTCCCAACCAAAAGTACCGCTTCCTTACTATAGCAATTATTTTCTGGTACCTTCGATGGAAAGAATATGGCATTTTATGAATTTCAATGTTTCATCCATAATAATTCTTCTAAAACCTGCAACATTAGGAATGTACTTCTATTTTTATAGATAAGAAGTCCACCATCCTCCAATTGATAACCTTCATAGTACTTACCTCTTTTCTCAATTATGTTGTTGTAATTTATCCTTTACTTACACATAGTGTTCATCTTCAGCTACAAATTCAACAATCCTTTGTCTTAATTCTATTTAGCAAACCCTAATGGTTGCTACATGTGTTACATGCATTTTTTTGCTGAGTGCATCATCCACTTTATTTACCTTTCCTTTTGTGTTTGATTTCAAAATCAAATTAAAAATTCCAACCATCTAGCTTGCCTTAGATTTAAT
Organism: Pseudotsuga menziesii; assembly: GCA_001517045.1. Classification (NCBI taxonomy): domain Eukaryota; kingdom Viridiplantae; phylum Streptophyta; class Pinopsida; order Pinales; family Pinaceae; genus Pseudotsuga; species Pseudotsuga menziesii. Next base: position 97,219 of record LPNX011047818.1, on the reverse strand, counting down.
GGTGGTTGTTCAAACAAATATTTCAAACATTGGCCATTTTTTAACTCAAATTTCTTACCCATTAAATAGTGCCTCCACATTTTCAAAGCATGCACTATGGCAGTAAGCTCTAAATCATGGATAACATTGTTTTGTTCATGTTAATTTATCTTTATTGACTCATAACATACCACATGGTTGTCTTGCATAAGAACTCCTCCAATTCCTTGTCTACATGCTTCGATGCCCACCACATAATTCTTTTATGTTTTAGAATTTGACCACTAGTCAAAAGCTTCTTCAACAACTGGAAGCTTTCTTCGCATCCTTGTGTCCACTCAAAGTTTATTCCTTTCTTTTGCAAAAAAGTAATGGGGTGTGCAACCTTGGAGAATCATTCAATGGACCTCCTAAAAATACCAGCAAAACCCATAAAATATCTCACATTTGTAACATTCTTTGGAGTTGGCCAATTTGTAATGGCCTCGATCTTTAATGGATCCACAAATAATCCTTCCTCTGAAATAATGTGACTCACATAAATATATTGATTTTGATAGAAATCACATTTGCTTAGCTTTGCATACAACTTGTGTTCCCTTAGCACCTACAAAACTATTCTCAAATGTCCTTCATGCTCCTCTTCATTCTTGGAATAAATAAGAATGTCTCTCAGTTCTTAGTCTTCTATGATCAAAGTTTTGATGGGGATTGTGCTTTGGATCCATCATATTAGTTTATTAAATCTCTACGTTTCAACCAATCTAGCGTGGTCCATCATCAAGAAAAGAGAAAGATGGAAAAATTTTGATCTTTAAAGTTAGTTTTACTACTAATTTGTACAAAACCTGGAAACATTTCCAGGTTTTTGAAATGGAAACATCTGGAAACGTGACCCCCCTAGATGGGTATTGTTATCACAAAATCTCTAGTGACTCTAAATTGTAATCTTATCCAAGATGACAAAGAGTTACGACCACTAAGATTGTGATAGCGAAAGAATCCTACCCCCAAAAGATGACCTCACATCGGATAGGCTTCGTCTCTCTTTAGGCTTCCTGGTCTCATCCGAGGCAAAAACCAGAGTGGGGACAGGAGGTGTCGTGAACCTAGCTCAATCACTAGACCCTTTTTAAATGGGATACAAGATACTTTGAAAGGTTAAAGAGATGATTAACAAAGAGGATACCCTGTAGTTGAATTCCTAGACTTAGTAAAATAGCTACCGAGTGAGAATGTTATGGGTTGGCAAACCAACGCAAAAATGAAAAGCTCAATAGCTAAATCCCCTCCTTAAGGATCTTAGCGCTAAGGTCAAATTGTTTCAAATCCCCTCCTTAAGATTATAGTTTAATGGGATGATTAATTGTTTTTGAGACAATGTAGTGATGGGAAATGGATTTTGTTAGTAAAAGATGCTAACACGAAGATATCTTGCTACACTTTACTAATCACTCACATGCAATATGAGGTAGCAAGCAAACATGCATGCAAGAGAAATCAAGCAATACCCACTTGATGCAATTCGACTTGATGATTAGTGCCTTTGCCTAGGGAGCTTTAAAGTCAAAGATGAGTTCACTAAGCTTACAGATAGGGTGCAAATATGACAATAAAAACTATACTCAAGCGAAAACTACCCAATAGGCCCAACATGCATTTAACAAAAGGTTTGGAATAGAAATTTTATTATGAGAGTGACAAATGGTTTCTAGAGCTAGTATATCAAAGGTCTAAGCACTCACTTTGTCTCAAATGGTCAATAGAGTCCCTTCTCCTTGCTCGAAAACACTGAATAGATCACAGCTTGACTCCACATCAAAACGCACTTGCTTTTCCAATGAATTCTACCTACAAAACCACAAAGAAATTAGTTAGAAAAGTTGATTACAATGACTAATAATAAACTCAATACTTTGCAAGTCGAGATAGCCTGTAAGAGAAGCAAAAGGTAATAGCAATAAAAGAAATGGTCTCGACAAATTAATTTCATTCACAAAAGACCCCTGTTGAAGAGACCAAATCGCCCTAAGTCACCCCAAGGCCATTCACCCTCTCTCCTACATGCAAGATCACTCAATAAAATATATCCCAACAATAGAATGATCAAGATGTAGCGGTAGAAGGAGCTCAACAAGAAAGAAAAATCCATCACACTCGTCCATGAACAAAGATTTGCACCACAATAAATTTTGAAAATGTTCATTGTTAAAATGAGCCAAGAGTCCTCTACAAATAGGGATCCATCTCTCTTTTAGAGATTGAGAGAGGAAAAATCCCTAACTCATCCTTATACAGATGGATGAGATTAAAATATGTCAATACATGATCAATAGATGAGATTTAATCTCATTTTATCTTTTTACATAATTGGAAATGACTATTTCTTGGAGGGGGCGAATTACCTCCTATAGCCCAAGTACAATGCTTAAGGTACAACATGGATACATCAAATGTTTTGCTAGGGGGCTCAAATTATAGGTGATTACATTCCACTTATATTTCATTTCCTAGCTCAATATCTAAGTCACAAATTGATGAAGTCGCCTCCCCAGGGAAAAAGGTGCCCCACCATGAAGATGAACACAATGTGCCAAGTGATAGCATGTTGTAATGCTAGGAAAAGTGGTCAAGTGAGTCTAGGGGCACATCATAACATAACCATAGCAATATCTTACCATTCACTTATCCCAAATCATACATCAAAGGCCTTGGTCACTTTTTAATTTTTTAATTTTTTGTTGGAACTTGGAATAAAATAATGAATAATTGAACTACCCAAATCTTCATTTTCTTTGCCCGGATTGTAAATCTCATTGCATTGATGGATTTGTTGACCTCAAAAATCATAAGATCCACTAATCATATGCTCGTAACCAATCCGATATAATTTGTATGAAGCCATCTCCAAATATTTTTAATTATATAGCATACTTATTTTCCACAAACCTTAGGAAAATAATTTAATTAAGCCTATTAATCCAAAAATGGCTCAAATGATACTTGGAATGGTCCAATTAGCCTTCAATGGAAAATATATGATCAATGATGAACCATAGTGAGATCTCGCTACTGACTTGACCCTTTGACTAGGTCAAATCGGGGTTTGACCAAGTCAAAAAGTTAAACTTTTGTCAAAATTTTGTCAAAGACTTAGGATGATGGAGTAATTATGTAGAATTCCTGCAAGAGGCGTTAGTGCCTTTATCATGAGAAAAAATGATGGATGATAACATGCTAAGTTAAGCCATACATAGTGATCATTTCAACAAAACACGTGCAAGACAAGTAACAATTGCAACATAAGACAAGAGTAACCAACTATTTCATATACATATTCCTACTTAAATCAACCACAAATGTAATGCATGGATCAAAGTGAAGTGGAAGGGATGACAAATCACAGATTTAGTCATAGTGAAATTGATCATAAGATAGACTTGATTTACTCTTAGAGAAATGGGATAAATGACACTTTGTGACATTTGTTGGAGTGGCAAACACTAGGAAAGCAGGGTGTCTCACAAATGGATGAAGTTCTTAGAAGGGACCCTTTGATACTAGCAAGCCTCTCCTTTTTATTTCATATCTTTTTCTTTTCATTTGACATTCTTTCTTTTGATAATTCTTTGAAGCACATTTTATTTTGTAACCCTTTAGTTAGCTAATGGCTAAAAGGTACCGACCCTAGATAACCTTTTGGGTCCAAGTTATGACACGACCTTAGCTCTATTTCTAGCCTTCATCCATAAGTGCGATGGAGTTGCCACAGTAATGCCTTTTTAGGGCCAAGTAGGCTTAACCACATATATGTAGGATTACCTACCTTTCCAACCACTAACCAATTTCAAGGAAGGGGAGTGCTTGTTTCAAGTCTAGGGGATACACTTCTGGTGACTAGACTGCCTAAGCTCAAAACTCAACATTGGTAGCTATTTGACAAGAAGCATTACGGCTTTGCATAGCTTCATCACACACATCAAATACGAGACACCTGGGAAAACATGGAGGCCACCCTCACAAAGAGGTCATAGAAGGGGAGGTCTTGAAACAATAAAATATGTTTCTTATAAAAATATCCAGCATAAATAAGCTAAAAACTCCATGAATGGATAATAATAATATAATTGATAAATATTCGATGATGATTTACATTTACAAGGGTTGGACTTATGTAAGTCCATTCGTGACTTTCCAATGTAATGTCATGACTTTTTAAACATGTATATATATATATATATATATAACATTGCCTTCCCCTTAAAGGGAGCTTTGTCCTCAAAGCTTATTGGTGGTCATGTGACCCAATGGCTCACCCTGGAAGCCTTGGACACCAACCACAAGGATAAAAAGCCCCATCCCATAAAGGGCAGTCAACAATGCCACTAATCCATAGTACTTCTAAGAGCAAAACCAAGGGGCCCAAAAATGGCCAACCATAAACATAGAGCCCCACACTTGGCATTTTATCCCTCCTCTACCAACTACTTACTGGAACATTGAAAACTACAGAGGTGTAACAATGGATCCAACTATGGGACATGTGCTTTTCCTAGGAATGCATGAGAACCTTCAGAATCCTCTAGTACCTATAGATCTGCACACATATCTAACACACAAGGACATTAAATGCATCGGAGGCAAACAATTTCGTCCTGCCTTGTTCGAAATGAAATGCAAGTAACTTAGCATGGAAGAACAATTAATGCAATGCATGTGTAATAGTAGATGTTGAACTGAAAATGAAACTACCTATCCTAATCATAATAACAGAAAAAAGGGCTCAAGTGAAGTCATACCACCAATGTAGCCACCTTATCATATCATTCATACCTAACCCCTATCCTTTGTCTTTAGAGATAATCCAAGACAAAATCTCATATAGGATAAGCTAAGTACATAACAATATCTTTGCCAAAATGGAGATGTAATAGTGATTGGACCCAGGAACCTGGAAACCTTGAAATTCTTTCCATGGAGAATGATTGCTTTCGCAAGATTTATCTATCCAGGCCTGTACTGGGCTCAAGTATACGCTGCCTCCATCATATATCTGCTTTGTGAAAAAAATTTGCATGAAATTGGTCCTCTGATTTTGATCTTGGGAGACCATTTGCAGAGGTGAGCCTTGACAAATTTCGGGAAGGCATTGAAAATCAGCATGAGTATCTTTGAAAGCTAGCTGTAACATATCCTTGCACTTGCTCAAGCATTCTTTTGGACGTGCAAACATGCTATTCATCTTTGTAATAAATTATAATCGTGTCAATATCCCCAATAATCTTTAAAAAATTGAAATTGTCAGCCACACAATTGATACCATATTTCAAGCGAAAAGGTAAACAATAAATATCACGGAAATGAGAAGTGAATATTATACTTGTCCACATACCTGTATTGGTTCCATTGAAATGCATCACTAAAAACTTACCGGTACTAGATAGAAAGGGTTGAACAACTTCTATAATACTTCTTGAGGAATGCTACTAAGAATGATAATCAGGAGAAGGCTAATCAACTCCTTATTTGTTAAGGAATTCTCTATATGGCACCCCACACCGCCCTCAATGTTGGACGGACATGACTGAATTGAGTCAAAAGAAATCTTATCGGATATGCGGCTTCCAAAATCTTCACAACCTTTATCATAACGGGATAGCTACATATGACAATCATCTATAGCAGTAACATGATCCACCTCGTAAGGTGCTTCATCAAATGTAACTACAAAAGGATTGGTCCAATCTTCACCATCCACGCCACCGGGAAAAGGAGCAATCATATCATCATCAATTGTGATTTCCATGTCCTTCCTTGGGATGATTAAGACTTCTTCATTCCAAACTGTGTAATAATCCGACTCAAACTGGTTCATAATGACTTTTTGTTGTTTTGCGAATGGAAGGAAAAATTTTATTGACTTCTTCTTCAAAACATGTGTCATTGAAGGGTTTGGAAACAACAGTGCTAGGTCTTGAAGAATCATAAAGTGGTGGACCCAAAAACCTCCAACAATCATCGTCTTCAAGAATCCTATCATTTTCCTACCAGAGGGGTGAGATATCATAAGAATTTGTGTCCTAAGGGAAAGGATAAATAGCCATTTACTTGTGTTCTTCAGTCTCTTCAACTAAAACTTCTTGGTCTTCGCTTCTGAGAGTGATATCATCCTCACCTTCAAGAGTAACTTCATCTTCTGACATAGGGCTTATGATGCCATCCACAAGGTCTTGGACAATATTTTCTTCTAAGCAAACCATCTCAATCTTCATCTCGGGTTTCTGTGACGAGGTCTGTTTTAGAATTTTCCAGGACCTCTTCAAAAGGATCGACTGGAACAGGGACCTTCTGGACCGCATCCTTCTTTGGAAGAGAGTTTATGGATTCACTAATTTCTTCGCACATCCAGGGACACAAGTCGTTGCAGATCACCTCAACTAATTAAAAAAACGAAGATATCCCCTTGGGAGGAAGATACTTATACCATTTCTCTTCATACTAATTATTCTGCAAGTCAAGGGATATTACCAATAATCTCATTATGGCATCCTCCGCCACAATATACCAGGCCACAAGATATTCTACAAATGCCAAAACATGATATGTATCCCACTTTTCAAGTGGCTTGAACTTTGGAACGACTTGAAAAACATCTTATTTCACATCGTTCGGATACTCTGGAATGTTTGAGAAATCTAGCGGATCAAACCATGGACAATACATCCATGCTTCATCAAAGGATACCATATCATTTTCTTTCTTGAGTTGGCCTAGTCCTTATAGAGTACTTCCTTTTAATTTCTCAGTGGGAGTTGCCAGGAGAGACTTGTCAAGTTACACTCAAACAAATCTCACCAAAGTTCTAAACAAGAATTTACTTGAGATGATGATGGAAGCGATTGGCAATGGAGTCGCCAGATAAGATCTGCAGGGTTAGTCCTTTCAATATAATACAATCCAAAATGTAAACACAAGGACTCACCTTGAGTTCTTACCCAATTGTCGTTTTGTCAAGGGTGTGAATGACTCTGAATAATCCACTTCAATCTTTTGAAATTCCCTGACGACGGCGCCAAAAATGTTACCATTCAAAACTAGAAGGTTATGATTGCAACGCCAATTTGGACCTTAGCTAGTGAACGACAATCACATGAGATATTTGGATTACTGTCACCTTTGTCCACTCTCTCAACTTCTTCGGTATCTAATGTTGTCCCAAGGGGAGAGCCCTTTAGTACCTGTCAACACAATCATACAAATACCTCCAACCAACTTATAGCATAGATCAATGCCTTCAATGGAGTCAGTTAATAAAGGCATGCAAGTATTCACTAGTGTAGAAATATATATGTCACCTATAAGTTAGTTATAAGTGCACAATAGTCAGCACTAATATTTAATGTGATATGTCAAATCAATTCTCTAAGACGGTCATGAATACTACAAGACTATCATATCAGCAGCAATAACTACTATTAATATCAACATTCAACATTCAACGTCAATAACTAGGAGTAGTAATGTGTTGCAATATAGTTTTGCAAAGTCTTTAGTAACCGACAAATAGAAGAGGAATTGATTACTATAATTAACATACATCAGGCGTCAAACATCCATGGATTATCAATACTCATTTTATAGCATATGTTATTGGTTATGAACAACACTTAAGATGGTTACCAATTAGTAAACAGTAACTTATGCGTTGATATTTAAAACGGTCCTAACAATCATCATTTATCAGTCACGGACAGTACTTTGAGTATATAGAACCGCAACAATGAACAGTATATCTCAACAGTAACTTCAATAATTATCATTCATAAACAGCCACTAGCTACCATAATTGTCACCAGTATAGAGAAGCAGTGTATCAGTGTTATCAACATGTGTAAGCAACAGCAAATGATAGTACATATCAGCAGTAATGTTCATCACTTCATCATCATCATTAATATTTATTAATCAACACTAATGGATAGATACAGTATCAACTTTTAGTGTTTAACAGTAGCTTGATGTGGAGCAATAATGGGATAAGATATAACACAGATGTCAACAGTCTTCAGCTGTGGACAGCAGCAATAAGGAATCAATCCCAGAGGGTTTAGGGTTAAAAAGGCAGGCTGAAAATGTTAGGCCGAAAATTTTAGGATGCCAAAATTTTAGGGTTGGAATTTTGAGGCTAAAATTTTGGGGCTGAAATTTTAGGATGTCGAAGTTTTAGGACAACTCAAAATTTGAAAATTTTGTAGTATTTTCTCGGTTTGGATTTTTTTGGGATTTTTAGGGCTTTAGGGTTTTTTTTATCATAAATAGCAAACTAAAAGACACTAAACTAACTAACAAACAAGAAAGTTAAGTTTTAGATAATGAACAAGAGAAGTGGATATGATCTAGGTCACCTGGTTCGAGTTCGTGTTCAAATTCGGAGACCTTGAAATTCGACAAAAATTCAGCAAGAAAAAAATTGATGATAAAATTCAACAAAAAAATCAGCAGTAAGTTCTAGGTACAATAAATTTGGAAATTAAAAAATATTTCATTTTATACATAAATATTAAATATAAAATTGATATATAAATTATTTAAATATTATAAAATTTATTTTTATTGAATCTAGCCATATATAGTTTAATTTAGAACGCCAAACTTTTAAATTTAAAAATATATCAATAGGGTATTTGATTTTACATCTTTAATTTCATTGTTAATAAATTAAAATATATTATAAAAAATATATGATTTTTAATAAAACTCGTTTTGTTGTGGTTGTCCATTGTCCCACCCCGTCGACCACTGTTCATCCCTCGACCCAACCAACTGAGGCCATCGTTCCACCCCTCGACCAACCAAGAGACAGTAAAGATAGAACCCGAACCTGCAGGCCGCTTGATAGAAACTTTGTGGCATGGGAGGCCCCCCCTTGCAAACCCAGGTGCATGCAGAGATCCATGATCTGCAACGAACTGACCTGACTTATGAAACCTCAAGGCTGTCGCGAAGTCACACTAGGAAAAACGAAGTTAGGGGGGCAGAATCTTGGGACGGTCGGGCTCACATTCCAAAAAAAATGAAGACACGAGCATCGAAATTTAGGGTAGGGTTTACCTACATAAAAAATCGGGTTGTCGCAAAAATCGCTGAATTTCGATTTTGAAGGCGAAAAATCGCCGAATCCGGTGACTAAGGATATGATTTCATCTCAAACCTGGGCATAATGGATCTATGATCAACTTCCCTACATGAAATGTCCCTCTAGGCTTGCTAATTAGGGCTTCCTACAACAACCTCAAGGGTTCATGGTAGGAGCCTATGAAGAGAAAAAGTAGATATCCAAGGCCCAATCAGAAGAAAAAATCCTTCAAGAGGACGTTTTTTCACCATATAAGTTGACAAAGTATTGATAAGAAACCCTAGCTTGACAAGAAGAATGTACTAGCATAGCACCATTCAACCAAACATAGAGATATACTTACCAACATTTAACAAAGAATGAACAAACATGAAGCATAGATCATCCCTTGTGCATGAGTTCTTCCAACCATCCAAGCATCAACAAGCATGTGCAAGAGCAACCCTAAAAAATCATTCCACTTTCACTTTTCAAGCCAAGAGAAGATACTCCAAGAGGTGTGCATCACATAAAGAACCCATATAACAAGAGAAAGAGAATAAACATAATTGATCCCAAGTTTTGTGCTTTACAAATGAAAAGTGAATGGATATTTATATCCATTTTAGCACAAAACTTTAATTTTTTATCAAGCCTACATGTCAATTTGAAGTTAAAACAAAATAATACTAAAATATTCCAAAATAAGACAAAATTAAGGCATGTCACCCACGCATTGGGGACTAAGCCCTAAAACCAACATAAAATGATAAAAACACTAAAATAAGTAAGCCAAGGCCTCACTATGATTGTAAGAGTGAACCTAAGGAGGACGTTATGCCCCTACTAACCCCCGAATGATGAATAAAGTCCCTCAACGTCTGCTTTGCCTTAGCTTGAGGTCTGATCAATCATGAAGACATCAAGGGGTCGATTTGGTTAGAGGGGGTAAAATCAGCTGCAACGAAGGTCCAAGTGGGGTGTGAGAGCGGTGGTGGACTTAGGGATGACATCCCTAAATGAAGTATAGTCCCCCTCAAGAGATAAAAGGATGGTGGTCGTGTGACCCAATGACTCACCTGTGGAACCCCCAGACACCAACCCCAGGGCTAAAAAGCCCCACAAAAGATAGTCAGCAATGCCACTAAGCCATAGTACTTCCAAGAGAAAAACCAAGAGGCTTGACCATGGCCAACCATAAGCATAGAGCCCCAAACTTGGCATTTTATCCCTCCTCTACCAATGACTTGCTGGAACACTGAAAACTGCAGAGGTGTAAAACTGACCATATTTTATGGCCCTTTCATTTTCTTCAGTTAGGAGTTGTGCCAAGCCTTGGCCTTTAATGATCTTGATAGGATTGATTTCAAGATTGTATTCATGGATCCTTGATGTCCAATTCCCTCTAACACCAATATTGTCATGCTGAGATAAAACATCCTTGACAGTTGGGTAAGGAACATAAGCCAAAACTTTAGAGTAACCAATATATGCTTGGAATTGTTTCAAATACTTTACTAAAGCATAAGCTTGTTTCTATGTGGTCTTATAATTCAATTCTGCATCTCGTAGGATTTTGCTCATAAAGGCAATAGGTTGCTCATGATTTTATTTATTCTTTTGCAACAATATTCCTGCAATTGTGTCCTAAGGAAAAAGAAAATATAATGAACAGGGGAAGTGGAGATAGTGCTTTTATTTTCTTGAAAGCATTTGCACACACCGTATCCCATACAAATTTGACATTCGTTTTCATTAAGGCATTCATCGGCTTGGCAATCGCAGCCAAATTTAGAACAGATCTTCTAACAAAATTGATTTTCCAAGAAATGATCGAAGAGTCTTAATGTTATGCGGGGTTGGGATTCCTTCAATGGTTTGAACTCTTTCAAGATCAATAAGAATTCCATCCTTCGACACTATGTGCCCCAAAATTTTTCCCTCATCAATACCAAATACTATTTTTTCGGATTCAACGAGATCCCAGGTTTAAGGCACCTATCGAACACCTTTCTCAAATGTTCAACATGGTTGCTTCTTTCCTTCGAAAAAAATTGTCATAACATCTTGATAGATAAGGATGATTTTTCCAATTAAGTCACTAAAAGCCTGATCCATAGATCTTTGGACTGTTGATTCAACATTTAGAAGTCTGAAAGGCATCGAGATATATTCATAAGTACCCCACGAAGTAGTGAAGGTTGTTTTACTTTAATCTTCCTTCTTAATTTGGACTTGGTTATAACTCGAAAAACCATCCAACATAGACAACATTCCTGCTACAATAACACTTTGCAACAAGTTTTCCATATTCGGCAATGGGTAATTGTCTTTTAATGAAGCCTGATTCAGATTTTTAAAGTCAATGCAAATTCTAATTTCCCCATTTTTCTTGCACACAATTACCGCGTTTGACATCTAGGTGGTGTGTATGACTGGATTAATGATTCCAACGGCTAAGATTTTCTCCAACTCTTTCTTAACTAGTGGAGCTAGCTTTGGGTTCATATTACGAAGTTTCTGCCTATAAGGTCTAACTCCTTCTTTTAGAGGGATAGTGTGTTGAATAACAGATCCGTCGTAGATTTTCAAGTCATCATACATCCAAGCAAAAACGTCCTTATATTCATGGATCAAATTCTCAATTGCTCTCCATTCATTCCCGAACACAATCTTTCCAATTTTGATCATTTTAGGGCTAGAGACTAAACCCACATTTATTTCCAACACCTTATCCACAACCTCAACATGCTTTCCTTTGTATTCATCGTGTTGATTAAAAAATTTCTCTAACGGGACCATAACCTCCATAACATCCCATATTTGGAATTGAGAAACCCTCCATCTCTTCTTCTCAGCTGACTACATTTCCTTCAAATTCACCAATGTTCTTTATGAAGTGAATTATCTGAGCGTCATTTTCAAACACTTGACAATGCTCTTGATTATTTAGCACTGATGGCCTGAAAATCACCTCTACTTTGCAGTTTTGTTCGGATAGCTCCTCCGAAACTTCAAAAGAACTAGCAGCAACAACCAAGAAATCAGAAAGAGCATTCTCACTTTGAAGAACAACCTTGATTGCAAAAGCATCAAACATCCCAATGGAGTCCCAGACAACATTCCTATACACCCGTAATTTGTCATTTTTTGCTATAAATTGATTCTTTATCTAGGATACTATCAAGTCTAAATCACCTACCATGCTAAGACATTTTATCTTCATGTCACGAGCGATTTCCAATCTCAGTAAAAGAACTTCATACTCGGCCACATTATTTGTGGAGTCGAATTCCATGCGAAACAAGTATATGTTTTCCTCGCCTATCAGAGATGTCAAAACAACCCTTACTCCAACACCGTGCTTTGATTTGGTACCATCAAAATGCATTTTCCATACGTTACGTGGTGTCGACTCCTCATTTTCATCCACCCAGTAATTACTTAACACCATAGAATTTCCAACATCATCACTAGCATACACAACTTTATCAAATGTGTCCTCAGGATCTTCCACACGATTCTTCATTAATGGCTTGTTATATAATGTGATATATGATCCTGAGTCTATTGGTATGGTAGCATAGGAAAGGTCCATCTAAATGTTCCCACCTAGCTTAACAGCCAATTCTCTAGGCATACCCCAAGCATTAGGAACATCAATAACAAGCACATCCATGACCATGTCAATGTCCAAGTATGCTTCCAAGTTGACTCTTAGATTATCAATCACGCCATGGGATTCAATGGTTTGCGAGTCTAAACCGCACACATTTTAATAAGGTGGAAGGGGTCAACTCAAGTTTGTGCATAACTCTTCACGGCATAACATTAGTTGTAGCACCTGAGTCCAACATACAATTATGCAAGGTCAAGTCATTGATTTGAAAGGCTATAAAAAAAGGAGGGTATCCATCAGTTTATCTCTCAATTACACTTTGAATCATAATAGGAGGATCCCTTTCTACTTCTATGACAAGTCCAAGTGAGCAAATAAGGTGCTAGATAGGGTACAAAGCCCTTTACAAAGTGTTATCACCTTTTACATGGCAAATAAATGAGTGTGGTCTTGCGTCCAACTGATTAGCCTCCCAATGGCACCAACCCCTATAGGGTGAGCACCTCCTAGAGGTGGAAATCAACCAGACCATCCATGAAATGATTAGGGGTATTTATCCCCAAATCAACACTCTACACTTCAACTTGGCCTTTACATAAAAAATTTTAACCCCTTGCTTTAGTAGACCTAATTGAGAACATTGCAGATATTCCGTGGGGTAACATGCCCCAAATATAACAATAAAGACTCTACTCAAGCTAAAACTACCCAATCATTAGGGGAGTTTTGAGGTCTAAAATGGGCCTCATAAGGGAAATAATAAAATAAGAGTTATAATAATAAAATAAAAGTTCTATATTTTGGAGGAGAAAAAGAAAAACTATTTTTTCTTATCATATTTTGACATATCTCATTATCGGTTCACCCAAATTTCGAGTTTGGGGACTCGTTGGATGGAGAATTTAATTCTGCATCCAACCCATACCTACACTGCATACTTCTGAGGTACCCACGACACCGAAAAATGAAAATTTCAATAAAAATACGTATTTTAAAATACAATTTTCCCTCCTATTGGTTCTTATAAAGTAAATTTTAATGGTACAATTTTCCTTAGGAGGCCCATTTTAGACCTCAAAATTTCTCTAATGAGACCCAACATGCATTTAACAAAAGGTTTCAAAAATAAATTTTATTACGAGTGTGACAAATGGTTTCCAAAGCTAGTATATCAAAGATCTGAGTACTCCCCTTTGTCCCAGATGGTTGATAGAGTCCCTTCTCCTCGCCTTACAAAACCAAATAGATCACAGCTTCACTCCACACCAAAGCACACTTGCTTTTCTAATGAATTTGACCTGCAAAACCACAAAAAAATTAGTTAGAAATGTTGATTCACAAAAATTCTCTATTGAAGAGACCAAATTGCCCCAAGTCACCCCAAAGCAATTTGCATTCTCTCCTACAAGCAAGATCACACAATAAAATATATCCCATAATAGAATGATCGAGATCTAGCGATAGAAGGAACTCGGCAAGAAAGGAAAATTTATCACACTCATCCACAAACAAAGATTTGCACCACAAGAAATTTTGATATTATTCGTTGTTGAAATGAGCCAAGAGTCCTCTACAAATGAAGGGCTCTCTCTCTTTTAAAGATTAAGAGGAAAAATCCTTAACTCATCCCTATACAAATGGCTGAGATTAAAAGATGCCAATACATGATCAACGGATGAATTTTAATCTCATTTTATCCCTTTACATAGCTAGAAATGACTCTCTTGGAGAGGGGTGAATTACCTCCTATAGCCCAAGTACAATGCTCAAGATACAACATGGATACATCAAATATTTTGCTAGGGGCCTCAAGTTATCCCCTCAGTTATTATATTCCTCTTTTATTTCATTTCCTAGGTCAAGATCTAAGTCACAAATTGATCAAGTCGCCTCCCTAAGGAGAAAGGTGCCCCGCCATGAAGATGAACACAATGTGCCTAATGATAACATGTTGTAATGCTAAGAAAAGTGGTCAAGTGTCTCTAGGGGACATCATAACATCAAAGACCTTGGTCACTTTTTAATTTTTTAATTTTCTATTGGAATAAAATAATAAATCATTGAACTGCCCAAATATTCATTTTCCTTGCCCGAATTGTAAATCTGATTGTATAGATGGATTTGTTGACCTCAAAAACCAACAAATCCACTACTCATCTGTCCATAACCAATCTAATATAATCTGTATGAAGCCTGTTACCGACTAGGTTGCACCTAGTTGGACTTTCAGTAAGCCGCCAGTGATGAACAAGATACTTGTTCATATTTAGAGTTCAAAAGTCCTTTCAAGCCTCCATGACCGTTTTATTTTTTGTAACACATGTTCATACCCCCTTGGGGAAATTGTAAAAAATGCCTTAGCATTTAATTTTTTATAAAAGGCTCAGCTTCCCGAANAGAGTGTTTTTTCCCTTGGTTATTATTGGTTGTTGAACAAACGACTAATAATTTTTGAGTTTTTCACTCACACCTCCAAAGCTGGGGTAGTCATCTTGGCGTTTCGGCCTAGGCAAGTTATTAGAGCCTTCGTGTCGATGTTTTTCACCATGCTAGGCATTCGAATTGAGTCGTATGGACATGTACTAGGTCCCCCTAGAGTTTCATCAATTTCCGCAAAAAATATTTTTTTTCCATTTTTAAGCCATTTTTTAATGGTTTAATTAAAAAACTTCAGATTGTAATAAAAGTCATATACAGAGTCCGTTTCTGACGTGGGGGCACTCGTTTTCACACCCGGAGTGTCCACTTTACCCATGGGACCACTTTCTACATCAGTTGGGCAATCAGAGCACCCTATGAGGCATTATTGGGCCAAAAATGCATCAAAATGACATTTTAATGCTAAGTTTGAACAAATTGACACTAAAAGGACAAATTTGAATAAGTCAAAATTCATTTTGTTTTGTATTAAAATGGCATGGCAAGGGTCCCATGTGACTAGCGATTCATACCTCAACTCATATGAAGTCAAAGTTTGGTTTTAAAAAATGATTTTGGAAGGTTATATTAAGAGGGTGACGTGAAGGAAATCGTGAGCAAGAGTGGGCCCCCATTATATCCACATTAGCATTAAAACTTTGGTTTATGAGTTTCCAT
This sequence comes from Pseudotsuga menziesii, assembly GCA_001517045.1. NCBI lineage: Eukaryota > Viridiplantae > Streptophyta > Pinopsida > Pinales > Pinaceae > Pseudotsuga > Pseudotsuga menziesii. The sequence continues at coordinate 81,410 of LPNX011047818.1, read as the reverse complement.
ACATCAAATCAAATCATTGTTTGGGTTATAAGGTAGCGAATGTCTAAATAGAGGTGACGTCAACATCTCGAGGAGGAGCTCACGCTAAGCCTTGTGCTTACGATAGCTTGGAGGAGGTGGACCCCTTTTATCCACATCACTTTGAAAGTTTTGGTCTATAATATGATTTACCATTTAATAAATATGGATCAAAGCGAATATTGGGTTGGTGAGACCATCTCACGCGTGGAGTCGTACACTCACGCGAGGGTAGTGAGTGATATCATCTTCAATCTTGTTCATTGGTTGGTATGTGTTGGAGGTTTATGATTCGTTGAGGGAGTTTGGTGAGAGAGGTGTCAATCACCTCCTCTGTTCAACTAGGCTTCACTCAGCTAAAACTCTGACTTCATCTTCAGTATTGATGAGGCCCCCCTGGGTCTCTCTTTTCCTATTTAAGCAGGTCACCTCTCCATTGTTCAGGAATCAAAAGGTGGAACCTCTGCTTGTAAGATTGTAATAGTTTTCTTGAGTATTGTGAATAAAAGGCTTTGGAAGCAATTTATGTGTGGGATCTATGGATGTTTGGATAGAGTTTACTCTACATTAGTGAGGTAACCTATATTTGTTTTCATGCTTGCATATGTTTGGGATTAACTTGCTTTCGGAAGGAAATGGTATTTTTTAAAGATAAAAGGTAATTCTTGTTAGGTTACTCTTTTATTGTAAGTCGAAGAAGACTATCTGATATATGTATGATTTCATGCTTGGATCTACATTGTTGTTGTAGTCTCTTTTGGTTTACACAGGTATTTTTTAATCCCCATTGCTAGTGTTGATAATCTTTTGCAGGAAGCTAAAGCTGGAGTATTGATGAGCGAATGTGCTCTACCTTTCCTTCAGTAAAATTGGAAAATAAGCTTTGTTCCTCTGATCTCACCAAGGAGGCGTTTTCTATCCTTTATTTCTTGTTCTACTCTGGGTTCTTTAACTTTTGATCCACAAATTTCTTAAAATTCTCTTTCGGTTTCAAACATTTCCATATTAGATCTAGCATCTAAAGTCATATCAAAGGTAGATCTAATGTCTAAAAGTTTCTATTTCTAGTCTGCTTCAAAAGTACATTTAAAATTCTAGATCTAGTTACTTTTCCCTTTTTCCGCAAGTTTAAAAATTTTGAAAATTTAAAAAGCTTGTTGAAAGAGTTTTTGTGCATTTTAAAGTTTGATCTAGCATTTTTTGTGCTTGAGATTTGCTTGCCATTTTTCTCAAGAGGCAAGCAAAGATCCTAAGAAGGCAATCTTTCTAGCTTGCCTCACTTAGTTGTTTCCTTCTTTTTTGTAATCAGTTGTTACTTAGATTTTTTTTGTAATTTTTTGCATGTTGTCCAAAGACACTTCCAAAGTGTTTTTGGGCATCTTTCACTTACATATGCTTGCTGGTTTTTAGCAGGCCCATCAAAAAGGAGAAGGAAACTCTGCCCGAAAATAGCTTTTTCGAACATCCGGAGCTCCCAGGAGGCTTTCCCCGTTAGCTGGGTTTTTTTTTCTTTGCATGTTGTAAGCCTTTGGATCTCAGATAACAAGGACCAAAGAGCATATCTGCTAAAGCATTGTAACTAATTAATAAAAGCAAGTTTGAGTAGGCTAGGTAGAGCCCAGTTCCCATCCCCCTTGGGGGATTTGTGTCGGTGTCATTTTTATGTTTTCTTATATGCTGTTAGCGTAGTTGTTTTTCTTTATCATTTCATGCTTTGTTTGAGTTTTGCAAAAGTAACCGGAATACTTACCCACTGCGCTATACCGAAGTACCATAAGGGAAAAGATTTGAGCAGTGTAGTAATTAAAAACAAAAACAATTTTGTTATGCACTGCTAAGTTAAAATAAACCCCCTCGCTTTCCCGAGTACAAGTTCGTGGATAAGGGCTTGCCCGAGTACTGAATCTGGAAAGAGACTATTGGGTTTTATCTTTTTTCTAAATCAAAAAACTTGTTCTAAAACTTTAAAAGTAAACCAAGACTCCTTCCCTGTATGCTCTACACCGCTGCAGCTTGTCTGATCAGTTGGCTGTATCAGAAAGAGATACAAGTTACTAGATCTAATAGGAAAATCCACACAAGTAATTTTCTTGAGAACTCGGCGGGTTGCAAAGGGTAATCACTACAGAGTCAGGGGGGTACTCTAAGCAGGTTTATCCTTGCCCCGTTGGACACTTTGTATTACCGCTTTAGTACTCAGTTCGAAGGGACTTGACTTGTTGGGCCAAACCCACAATTTACCCATTCCTTAATCAATTCATTTAATAATTTAAAATTTACCAACTGAGACACTGCAAAACTTTCACTGAGACTACACTAGCAACCCACATTTGCAAGCACTCCTTTCATTTCGGCACTGGTCTATTCTGTTCTTTTTGCATAAGTTAATCTCGCAATGTCTCATTGAATTTTATGTATCTAATTTGAGTTAAAATGTTGCTAAGGTTAATCTTGTTGGTAGTAATTGGTAATTTTTTAATTTCATCCATTCCATATTAAAACTCCTAGAATTAATTATTTCTCTCGTAGAGTAAAAACCCTAGATTTTACTTTTCATTAGGGTCCACCCCCCTTGGCTTTGCTAGGAGTTGGTCTAGATGGAGGAGCTGAGTATCAAGTGACAGCACTTGGCTCGAGCTTGCCCCCAAGGTCGCACCCAGTGGCTTGAAGATTTCTGCCACGTTACCCGAGGTGCGAATTAGGCAGCAACAAAGCCATCTCCAAATATTTTTAATTATATAGGCTAATTAATCCAACAATGCCTCAAATGATACTTAGAGGGGCCCAATTGGCCTCTAATGAAAAATATATGATCAAAGATGAATCATAGTGAGATATCGCTACTAACATGACCCTTTGATCGGGTCAAACCGAGGTTTGACAAAGTAAAAAAGTCAAAATTTGACCAAGACTCAAGATGATGGAATAATCATGTAGAATGCCTGCAAGAGTTGTTATGTGAAAAACTGATGGGAAACTACATGCCAAGTTATGCCATACATAGTGATCATTTCAACAAAACAAGTGCAAGACAAGTTCCAAGTGCAGCATAAGGCAAGAATAACTAATTTTATATACATATTCCATATTAGACCAACCACAAATGTCATGCATGGATCAAACATTTCCCAGCTTGGGTGAAGTAGAATGGAAGACAAATCACGGGTTTAGTCAAAGTGAAGTTGAGCATAAGATGGACTTGATTTACTCTTGGAGAAATGGGATAAAGGACACTTTGTGGCATTTGTTGGAGTGGCAAACATTAGGGAAGTGGGGTGCCTCACAAATAGATTAAGTGCTTAGAAGGGACCCCTTTGACTCTAGCAAGCCTCCCCTTTTTTTTTCATAAAAAAAAATTTCTTTTGCTTTTTCTTTTCAGTTGTCATTCTTTCTTTTGATATTTCTTTGAAGCACATTTTGTTTTGCAATCCTTTAATAAGCTAATGGCTAAAAGGTACTAGCCCTGAATAACCTTTTGGGCCCTAGTTATGACATGGCCTTAGCTTCACTTCCTGCCATGGTTCATAGGTGTGATGGAATTGCCACAATAATGTCTTTTTAGGGGCAAGTAGGCTTAAACCCATACATGGAGGATTACCTACCCTTCCAGCCACTAACCAATTTCAAGAATGGGGAGCACTTGTTTCAAGTCTAAGGGGTATACGGTGACTAGACTACCTAGGTTCGAAACTCAACATCGGTAGCTATTCAACAGTAAGAATTACGGCTTCGCATAGCTTCAACACACACTTTAGATCCAAGACACCAGGGAAAACATGGAGGCCATCCTCACAATGAAGTCACAGAGGGGGAGGTTAGCAAGTTCATCAGTCATGTCCATACCAAGGGACTTTTGCAACAAATGGATGAGATAGATAAGTGGATAAGGCTAGGTATGGAACTAAAAGAGGGGTGATTATCCATATATTACGTGAGCAAGTAGCTTCAACAAGAATATGTGCATGAAACTACCACTAATGCACCTAAACCACACTTAGCACAAGTCCTAATAACAGTCGACCAAGTGATCATGTAATTTTATTGGTCGACTGTTATTAGGACTTGTGCTAAGTGTGGTTTAGGTGCATTAGTGGTAGTTTCATGCACATATTCTTGTTGAAGCTACTTGCTCACGTAATATATGGATAATCACCCCTCTTTTAGTTCCATACCTAGCCTTATCCACTTATCTATCTCATCCATTTGTTGCAAATCACATAATGCATGACAAGGTCTAACATAAGTAACTCAATCAATAAAACTTATAAAATCCAATATGTATATACATCTGTCATATACCTAATCTGAGTTGCAACTGTAAATATATACACTTGTGCTATCTCTGCTAACTCTAGAGGGCAAGGAAAAGAAGATACCAACTACATAAGAAAAATCCTGAAGGCCCATTGTACCAAGGTCTGAAATGTATGATAAGGGAAATCACAAAGAGGGCTCAATAATGACTAAGGTGGCACCTATGCTGCTATGCCACTTTATAATCCAACTACTGAATAATGAAATAATCCTCTAACCATGATACCATCTAATTAAATATTGCATCTTCTGTAAGTACTAGTCTCAAGCCTGAAGTCTTTTCTGGCAAAATGAGAGGCAGATCCCATCTACAAACTTCAAAGTATGTGATAACAGATACGTTGAGGTAACATGGTATATAAAAAATACAAAATATATATAATATATATCTTGCAAGAAAATCGGAGTGATACACATAAATAACATTTTAAAAAGAAACTCATGTCTATATTAATTGTCATAGATGATTACATGATACAAAATCCTATAGCTTGGTGATCATAACTAATGCCAAATCCTGTACCCTCACACATGATAGAATCTAGTGGAAATGCTACAATCCTACCAACCCTAAAATCCTGGAAATTGTTGAGTATGTTGAATTCTGAGTGGGATATGAAATCCTATTTTTTCCATATGATGTCCAATGAGATTAGAATTTAGAACCACTCTCAAACATCTCGAAATAATTAATGATAATTTAAAAAATTTAAGTAAAAGAATGGAAAGATAATATGAAGGAGAATGTCACGTTTACTTTAAGAAATTAACATTACCATTTATTACAAGGTGCATAGCCCTTGCATTCGCATCTACGGCCCCACATCTCAGCTAAAACACATTAGAAACGTGACCAGATTTGGCTAAAGTGAAACAGAGGCATTATCGTTCGTACCATATAGCGTTTCCAAATCGTGAAACATCATATAGTATGGTTGGCACCATTTCTGTTACTAGTACGGCTCTCTGGATGGTGCTTCCTGCTACAGAGTTTTAATATTAAAAAAACTAGGCTCACAAACCCTAAAAAATATATAGCCGACCTTAATAAAAGGAAAGGAAACCTAAAGAAAGATTAAAACCCAAAAAGAAGAAAAGTAAAAACGAAGGAATAAAATAGAAAAGATTAAAAATATTGAAAACAAAAAAAACACGAAGACAGTAACTAAGACAAAAGAGCTAAAAACAAAAAATAAACAAATAAACTAAAGAACTAAAATGAAAACAATACTAAATTTTTTATAAAATAATAATAATATTAATAATGTATAACCTAAAAATAATAATGTATAATAAAATAAACAAATAATAAATAACCTAAAAATAAGATTATATATTGCACATGGGGCGTAGAATAGACGGTGAATGGGTGTATTGTTAATGCACTCCTTGCATAAGGTCACCGATTCAAAACTCCATGGATACTAGTTTACAAAAAAAAATATTATAAATTATATTTTTTTTGAAAACTAAACTAAAAAATTAAAATAAAATTACACTAAAAAGACAAACAAAAAAAATACAATAATCATAAAAATAAAATAAAAGAATAAACAAGAAAAATAAACCAAAATAAGCTCAAAAGAAGAAAAACAAAAATGAAAAAGGAACAGAAAGAGAAAGACTAAAGAGAATCAAAGAGGAGAAGGGGCGGGAGACCACATAGAAAAAGGTCAGAAGGCGGCAGGGAAGAAGAAGAAAAAGAACACACAAAACCACATGAACAAGGAAAGGAAATAGAAAGCAACAAGGGAGGAGAAGAGAAAAGATGACAAAGGAAGAATAACAGGGAAAACGAACCTGGTTGAATTTCTTGGAGAACAAACCTGGCTACTAGCGTTGGCATCCAATTACTACTGATCTTCCAAACAAATTAAATTTACTATGTAAGTTGAAGGTGATGGGACTCTACCTTTTCTAGATGTTTGGTTCACCAAACGACTTGAATGGTCCTTGGCACACCAAGTCTACAGGAAGAAGACTCACACCCTAGCAACAAGAGGCTTGAGAATCTCTGACGACGGTCATTTAGAAGATGGAAAGGATCACCTCCTCAAGGTCTTTGAGGACAATGCTTACAAGTATCAAGGGATCAAAGCCTTTGAGAAGTCCAAGAGAGGACACAAGATCAATTCTCATAGGAATGATGAAGTCTCCAAAGTTTTCCTACCTTACATTCAAGGGAAAATAGAGAAGCTGGCCAGAGTTCTTCAGAAGAAGAACATCATAGCCAATTTCAAACCCCTAACAAGGTTTCAAGAACATGCAAAACAAGGTTTCAAGAACTGGTCGTTCCTTCAAAACAAGGTTTCAAGAACATGCAAAACAAGGTTTCAAGAACTGGTCGTTCCTTCAAAACAAGGTTTCAAGAACATGCAACAGATGTTAAGCACAATCTTTCTCGTTGAACATTTGGACAAGACTAAGCATCACATTTTCATTGAGGATGCCAAAATTTTGTCCAGTGAGGATCATTACTTTAACATGAAATTTAAGGAAGCCATTGAAATCGAGAAGCAACCCAATAATCTTAATGCTTCTAACTAGTTTCGACATCGTCTCCCTCTTCACTAAAATCCCCATTGATGGGGCAATGGAGGTCACTAACAAGATTACTAATCAAGACACTACTAAGTTGGTTGAACTTTGCCTGATATCAACATTCTTAGCTTTCAAGGGAGAAATTATGAACAAACTTAAGGAATTACCATGGGACCCCTCCTTTCTCTCATTGTGGCTAACTTATTCATGGAAGGTCTGAAAAACATTGCCATTACCTCTTCCCCTCTAAAACCAAAGATGTGGATTAGACTTATTGATGACATCTTTGTCATCTGGCCCAATGGTCGTGAGAACTTGGTTAAATTCAAGGATCACCTTAATAACCAGTCTGAACACATCAAATTCACAATGGAAGTTGAAGTTGATGGGAGCCTGGATTGTCTAGGCGTTCAGTTCACCAAACAACTTGATGGGTCCTTGGCAAACCATGTCTATGAGAAGAAGACTCACACATAACAGTATCTCCATGATGATTCCCACCACCACCCAACTCAAAAACATGGGGTTCTCAACACTCTAGCAACAAGAACCTTGAGCCTTGAGAATCTTTGATGACAATCATTTAGAAGATGAAAAGGATCACCTCCTCAAGGTCTTTGAGGACAATAGTTATAGCAAGTATCAAGGGGTCAAAGACTTTGAGAAATCCAACAAAGGACCCAGGATTAATTCTCACAGGAATGATGAAGTCTCGAAAATTTCCATGTCTTACATTCAAGGGACAATAGACAAGCTGGCCAAAGTTCTCAAGAAGAAGAACATCATAGCCAATTTCAAACCCCTAAGAACCATCTTAGGCCTGTGAAGGATCCCATTAAACCTACTGACAAATAAAGTGTCTATTTGATTGCTGGCCCATGCGGAAAACCTTACATTGGCAAAACCAATCGTTCCTTCAAAGTAAGGTTTCATGAACATGCAATCGATATTAAGCACAATCACACTCGTTCCTCCAAAGCCAAATTACTTCTCATCATCTGGAATTATTACAACATAGACGGAAACTCTTCTCTAGCACATATTTGAGACTGTTAAATTTCAAAATTCCGAGTTTAAAACAGTTTCTACAGCAAAATGTTGTGTGGGATTTCTCAACTTGATACAGATACGACCAACGAATGCTCTCTGATAAATGAAGTGCTGGTTTAACAGTTTCGGCTCTTTCCAATCATAGTAGCAAAAGCACATATCTCTCAGTAGGCTGCAGCTAGAAAGCTGATTTAATCAAATACAAGGAATTTATTTTTCCTCTGTCTGGTACATCTGATGCTAGATTTTGTTGGATGTTTCAGGGACTTTGGCTTGGAGTTCTTTGTGGAGTATCCTCACAAACACTTTCACTGTTCATAATAACATTTTGCACAAATTGGAAAGCGCAGGTAAATTTCTTCAATTTTCTTTTCGTTCCAAAAACTGAAGTTATGTGAACTAAATACAGAATATATATGGTAAAAGCATACTTAAACCACTGGGATTCAATATAGCTCGCAGGAAGATAAGAGACAGGATGTAAGCAGAAAATCATTGATTATAAGTTTTATATACATTTAATTGATCTGGCATGTGAGAATGAATGCTTGAGACTCGTTTTTCTTGTGACCAGGCCAAAAAGGCAAAAGAAAGAGTTTATACATCAGCACTGCCAACAGATACAATAATATAATAAAGGTATGCGACTTTTAGGTAGCATTGTTGAGGATCTGAAAAACATTCTCTTTACTAGGTTTAAAGACTAACTGATCAGGTACTATTTAGGCTAAGAATAGGGACACCACACTACTTGGATTAAGGATGAACATATAGTCTGAGATAAACGCCATAATGAGAGAAACAAACCATTTAAAACAATATGACATAAAAACCTTTTTCTGTAATAGGAGAGAGCAGAAATAGAGAAGTCTAAAATAAAGAGGACTGTTATGAATCTAAGATTTGGGTGATTAAAAAATTGTAATCTCTAACATCTTGTGCTGTGACCAATGTGTTCAATCTAGCAGGAGAAGCAATAAAGTTTTCATCCTGGATTGTTGGAGTCAATTTTCAGACTCTGGTAACATCCAAGGGAAATTTCTGGCTGCCTTTATATATGCTAAAACGTGCCTCATCTGCATCATATCTGTAAGGGAAAAGGCATTTGGAGATTGGCATAATTGCAGATAGAATAGAATTGAATGGTGCATCAAAGCAAAATCATCTTTGGAGATTGGCATCATTGCAGAAAAGAATAGAAACTCCTCTTGTGGGTGGATAACGAGAACAATTCTTTGATTTTCTCCTCACACATTCCTATATCAATATACCCTTGCCAGTTCTTAAAAATAATGCTCTGATTTATGAACTTTTTCAATGGAAAGAGAAAACATTTTGAAGCGCAACATTATGTTGTGGGTTTCTTCCATGGAAATAGAAACATTTTGACCACAATATATGTTTCTCCAATGAAAATAGAAATGGTACTTGGAAGTGGTCTAACAGTTGGCACAACAGGTTTGGTAACAATGAAATTCACATCTAAGTACAAACACAAATCACTTGATAAGAGAGTCCATGGAAAGTGAAATATTATTATGCCAAAGTTGAATGTTCACAGCAAAATTCTTACAAAAATATTTGAATACTTTAAAGCTTAAATTAGAAGCATCGATCTCCTGGAGAGAATTCAGAAAGATGAAGGCAAGGTACTTAAACCAGAGAAATACACAAAGTTATGCTTGATCTTGTTTTGATGCAACCAAAAGCCAGATGAGATTTTTTAAAGTGATTTGAATACTGTCTCCAAAATCTTCTCCTAAGACATCATCTTGGGTTTTGTTAATCTCTACTTTAATGGGTGGAAATAATTGAAAACCAAAAATAGATATCTTTCATTCTTTATATAATATATATATTTAAATCACAGTTTTTATCTACATCTTATATATTTTACCGTTGTTCTTATTAAAAGACCAAACTATCTCTCTTTATCCAAAATCAAATCAAGTCTATTGAAGTAATTATTATGAAAATTTTAGCTCTCTTAGCAAATTCAAAAGTTATCCAACTAGCCTAGTAAAATGCGAGGAAAAGTCCTTTGTGCTTTAGTGACGTAGGTTGGTGGGAGTTTCCCACAAGAAACCCTAGTTCTTTTTGTTGAATTTTCAGCATTAGCATAAACTTTAAAAATTTGCAGATAAACATAAATAGATCAGCAATGCAGTAAAAACACATTTATCACATCAGCACACATGGACACAATATTTTTCACTAGGGAAACCTTCAGAGGACAAAAACCCCAAAAGCATTAATAGCTCATCTCGTAAATGAGATGGCTTAAGAAATTCTTCAAGAAGTTCCTTAAATCCAGATCTGGATTTTGACCACAGTAACTGTAAAATTCATCAGTAAAAATCAGACTGATAATTTTACCCACAATTTCCAGAATTACAAAAAATTACCAATTTAAGGCTTTCTCAGAAAAACTGAGATTTTCTCTCTCCTGCCCGAAAATATCAGACTGCTGAAAACTGCCTGAAAATATCAGACTGCTGAAAAATGGAATGCTGAAGATGGCTGTGCAAAAATGTTGAAGATGGACTTTGCTAATAAAACCCTAGCTGAGGGTTTGAACATAAGATAGTCTTCTTCACTTGTGAGAGCAAAAGTGTGTGTGACAAATGAGAAGGCTTGATCTTCTTTTATAGACTTTGTTCACCTGTAAGTGGACAAGATTAAGAAAAATAAAAATAATAATATTTTTATTCTTTTCCTAATTTCACTTTCACTTTTACCAAAAAGGTACTTCTATTTTTTTCCTTTGACTTTTATAATAAGTCCTTATTTAATTTTGTTTTCCACCTGTGGTCCTTTTAGGTGGACAAGATTAGGAAAGATAAAAATAATAATATTTTTATTCTTTTCCTAATTTCACTTTCACTTTTACCAAAATGGTACTTTTATTTTTTTCCTTTGACTTTTATAGAAGTCTTTATTTAATTTTGTCTTCCACCTGTGGTACAAAAAGTCTTTATTTCTTTTGACTTTTGACTTTGGCCTTTTACCAAGTGCCCCTGTGGTACTTTTGTATTTCAAAAGTACATCATCATAAACCAAGAGAGTTATTAATGCTTTTATCTCACACACTCTGTGACACATAGATCTGGTACTAGGGTAACTTAACCAAGGGTAGCTAATCCTTGGAGAAGCACACCAAGCCCATAAATCAAGGGTCAAAGTGCCACACACATGCCCAGACCCATTCTAGGGCTTACAGTGTCTTCATTCTCCCAAAGAATGGCTACTCAGAACTAAGCTGAGTCTACCAGTCTCAAACTGGTCTACATCGTGGTCCCGGACCAAATGTCTACTCAACACAAGGTTGAGTCTACCCAGGGCAGATCTGGGTTTACTTCATGGTCCCAGACCAGATATCTACCATTCAACAGAATGGTCACTCAACACTGGGTTGAGTCTTCACCGTGGTCCCGGACCAGGTGGTCCCATTCTCCGAAGAAAAGAGCTCTCGATGCTACTCAGAAAATCAACACTCCCTCTCAACGAGAGAGGCATTCTTTGCCATACCAAGCTTGTCACGAAAGTACACGAACTTTGATGTTGTTAGAGGCTTGGTCAAGATATCTGCAATCTGTTCATCTGTACAAATGTACTGCAACTTCAGAGCACCTCTCTACACTAGGTCTCTGATGAAATGATGCCTCATTTCAATGTGTCTCGATCTGTCATGAAACAATGGATTCTCTGAAAGCTTTATGCAACTCTGATTATCACAATGGATGATCGTTGAGTCAAGCTTTCCCTCGAACAGATCAGATAACAACTTTCTGAGCCAAACTGCTTCCTTGCAGGCATCTCTTGCAGCAATATACTATGCCTCAGTTGTACTATGAGTAATGGAACGATGCTTCCTGCTGGACCAAGAGATCATTGTTGATCCCATACTAAAGCAATAACCAGAGGTACTTTTTCGATCGACTGCACTGCCAGCCCAATCTGAATCTAAATATCGAGATAACAATACTCCACTGCTAGAAGTATACCTGAGCCCATAAGTGATAGTACCTCTCACATATCTGAGTACATGTTTGGCGGCTACCAAGTGTATGTGCTTCGGATCTGACATGAACTGACTTAGTGCATTCACTGTGTAGCAGATGTCTGGTCTCGTATGCACGAGATACATCAGGGAACCAATGAGCTGTCTATATAGAGTAGAGTCCACATTCTGAGAACTAGAGGCTGATTCCCGCAACTTTGTCAAGTTGGTAGTCATTGGTACGCTCATGGACTTCCAGTCCTGCATCCCAAATCTTTGCAAGATATCCACTGCATACTTTCCTTGTGTCAAGAAGATCTCACCTAGCTTTTGCCAGACTTCTAAGCCAAGGAAGTAATGCATCAATCCGAGATCTTTCATCTCGAATTCAGAGATAAGCTCCCTCTTACACTGGTCTATCAACTATTCATCACCTGTAAGAAACAAGTCATCTACATATAGAACAAGTATCAAGACATGATTATGAACAACTTTAAAGTACAAGTTAGAATCAGTTGTACTTTTGGAGAACCCCAAGCTATGGAGAAATCCATCCATCCTGGCATACCAGACTCTCGGAGCCTGTTTCAGTCCATACAAGGCTTTCTTCAGTTTATATACATGGGTCTTCTTCACATGAGTAACAAAGCCTTCAAGTTGTTCAATATAAACCTCTTCCTCAATCTTACCATTAAGAAAGGTTGTCTTTACATCCATCTAATGTAACTTCCATCTGAATACTGCAACAAGTGAAATGATGGTTCTGATGGTAGTGTACCTGGCAACAAGTGCAAATGTCTCGTCATAGTCAATGCCGTCTTTCTGGGTGAAGCCACGAGCTACGAATCTGGCTTTATACTTCTCCACACTGTCATCTGCAACATGCTTGATCTTACAAAGCCATCTAGAAGTCACTACTGACTTTCCTGTAGGTCTAGGAACAACTTTCCAAACATCATTCTTCATGATTGACTTATACTCTTCAATCATGGCATCAACCCATACCTGTTTACTTGCTACTTCTTCGTACGATGAAGATTCTGAACTGATAAGCTGACTCATAAGACCGGAGTACTTCTGTGGCCTTATGCTTTCTTTGAAAGTCCCTGGAGGAGCTTTATGCTTCTCGACTTCTTGTACCGTTTCTCGGTACCAAGCAGGTCTCCTTTTGGAAGGAGGAACTTCAAGTAGTTCTTCTAGTGGACTTTCAATGTTCTCAAGAACATCTGGAGTTTGATCATCAAACTCTTCCTCCCTCTGAATTTCTGAATCTAGAAACTCAAGTGGAGCAACTGCATCTTCCAATGAAAGCTCTAGTGTTTTATGAAACACCGCTTCCTCATGGAAGATCACATCTCTGCTAACCTCAATGTACCTCTGTCCAGGTATATATACTCGATAAGTCTTCTAGCAATCACTGTACCCAACAAATAAGCCTTTCTTACTAGCAAGAATTTGCCCACTTACCTCGGTATTTATCGACAACGCCGGTTCGTTGGTTATGGGGATGAAAGTTTTATTAATGTTTTCACTTGTCCGATTAATCAAATCCAACCACCGTTTTGAGTACGAGTCCAACTTTTTTAGGGTCGGCAGAGCATACTTGGTGGCGGAAAGCAACGAGGTAAATTTTTAAAAGGGGGGTGTGAGTTGCAAATTTTAAGTTTAGAGCACACACTTAAACTCTCTGACAGAGAGTGCTCTTGACTTTGTCTTATGACAAAAGTTCAAGAGACTTTAGCTATTCTATATACCTAATGCAAGGAAGATGCAAATCTACTATGCTCTCCGACAGAAAGTGCTCTTGACTTGGATTACGGCAAGTTCAAGAGACTTTACTCATTCTTAGAAGGCAGGCAAATTGTAAAAAGAAACCAAATGATAGCTCAACGAAATTGATAAACAATGATCTAGCAATTAATAAACTACTTGCAAAATGAACTAATCTAGCAATTAGTATTCTAAAATGAAACTAAGCTACTAGCAAAAATAAACTAAGCTAAGAAGAAACAAACCACTCAAACAACAATGAAAGACTTCCCCAAATGGGGAAGTTGGGTGTGGGGGATTAAAAACCCCACTAATCAAACTTTACTATTAAGTACAGATGCCTTTGGGATTTGAAACCCTTGGAAGGACTTTGAGAGAAATAACTTGGAAAAAACTTGAAACAAGCTCTTAAGAGCTATTACAAAGGATAATGGCTAATCAATGACTTTTGGTTTGGATCATCCTTATGGTTTCTTCACTTTCTTCTTGGTTTAGATCTTCTTGTTTCAAAGCTTCTCAAGCTCCTTTCTCCTTCAAAATACCTACACAAACGATCCCACTCAAGGCACCCCTCAGCATTGGTCAAAATAAAATATGAGATCTAAACTAAGTATAAACTAGAAACTTGACAAGCAATGCATGTCTAGTCTCAAAGATTAGATCTAAGAATTAAACTTAACAATGGAAACTAGCTAACATGCAAATAACAAAACTAACTTTGTAAAGAAATCTAACACAAACTTAACAATGAAACTATATGCTTGATCACTTTTTTAATGCAAAATTTAATTTTTTGAAATGAGATCTAATACTAGTGTGAAAATGCAAACTAAGATCTAAGAGATGCAATCAAGAAGCTAACTAAAACATGGAAATTAACTTAACCAAGACTCTTTTTTGTTTTGTGGACTTTTGAAGCAAGGAAAGAAAAACAAGCAAAAAGAAAGAAAAAAGGGGATTGGAAGAAGGGGCAAAGGAGAGCTGAAAACGAAGATAGAAGGGGCGGCCAAACAGTGGATAGAGAATGACCCAACAACAGGCTGGAAAAAATCCCACTCAGTGGGTAACAAGCCCAAACTGTGGGGTAAAAAAGGGTGCCCAAACATAGATGAATGGGGCAGCGAACCGTCAACAAATGGGGCTGCAAACAGTCAACAAATGGGGCTGCAAACAGTGAGGAAAAGGGATGAAAACAAAGGGAAAAAAGGCCAAAAATAAAGCTAGAAAAGAAGAAGAAGAGGAGTGTGAGAAAGATAAGCTTGTAGATCCACTACTCGACAATAGAACCAAGTAACCAAGTTTTAAGTTTTGAAAAAGAGACGGATCTTTGAACTTAGCACTTCTTTGCCAAATCTCTAATGCTTGAGATCAACTTTGGGAGATCCTGAAATGCACACGAATGTTAGAAAGTAGGTCTTTTGAAGAGGTGAGAGATGCAACCGAGCTCAAGCCTCTCTTCAACCTATTAGATCTGCACAAGAAATTACTCACAAACACACCTTGATCAAATATTGCATGTAAAGCAAAATGGGACTAGAAGAGTATAAGTATTTCCAACTACAGTATACTCCTTCCAAATCGCATAGAACCCCAACATAAATGGACAAGTTGAACCCAAATGCCCACCCTATGGACTTAAGAAAGCCTTCTAAGCTAAATAATTGATCAAAGTAATGAAATATGAGCAATAAACAAATACAATATCACCTTAGAATAGATGAAGCACTTCCATAACAAGCATCAACACCACATGGACCTCCTAAGTCGCTTTATTTCAATAAGCCAATGGCTATATGATTACAAAATGGCAAAGTAAGTTTGCCCAAAAAATCCATGACGAATGAGGAGGCAATGCCTTCCTTTTATACAAAAAACTGACAAACCTACAACCCTAAATCAAATTGGCAATGAGTGAGAGCCAATGGACATAGACAGATTTGATTTTCCCAATCAACTCCTTCGAAGCATCACCTATCAAATACGAAGTTGCCGAGTGTACACACATGAGTCCAAAGAGATCTTCGTGAGCTTGGAAGGAGTAGAAGACTGAGCTGGAGTGAAGGTTAACCAGCAATTGGTAGGAGCCGAGCCCCACTCAATCCATATCGATGGGCCTATCAGCGTGAACCTCCTCCCACGTGAGTCATACGGCAGGCTTGGCGTGAAGGTTCGTGATGCCACCAATTAATACATCGAAACCATTCGCATGTATTGGGAATGCCATGGTTTTACCTTCAGGTGGATAGGGGTCCACTCTTGGTTAGCGTACTCTCCTCATGGGTTGGCGCGAACCCCCACACCCTCACGTCACCCCTTCATGCACTAATTCACATGCCAAACAATTCGCATGGTGTTTACTATTAGATCATGGTTTAAAAAATTTAATATTTAATTTGAGGATGGGCCCCCATATCCCATCATCCACATACTCCAGCGTGAGATCCACTTACCCTCACGTCATCTCTTTTAAATATTAATCCAAACTCAAACTTTAAACCAAAGTTTCAATGCCATGTCACCCTGGAGAGGGTAGTAACTCACATGGTTTATATGCCAAGTCACCCTTTACCATTAGAATATTCAAATTTGACTTGAATTTGACTTTTATTTTTATTTTTGGACTTCAGTGCATTTTGTCCAATTTTAGCATTAAAATGCCACTTTGACGCTCTGTTAGCCGAATGATGACTTTCGGGATGCTCAGTCGGCTGAAACCTAGTGAAAGTGGCCCTTGGGGTAAAGACATTGCTCCGGGCTTGAAAATGAGCCCAACCATGCCAAAAACGAACTCCGG
>LPNX011047818.1:0-64625 GCA_001517045.1 Pseudotsuga menziesii | reverse complement strand
GTCTTGTGCCTGTCTGCATACATCTTTTGTTGGTTTTGGGTTGCCTATAGATTATCCTTGAGGACCTTAAGGATATCTTGGTTTTTTTGTATCCAGTCTTTGGCTTTGGTGGGCCTGGTATACCCAACCGCCATGTTCATAGATGAAGGAGTATCATATACATACAATGCTCAGAATGGGATCATACCAATGGACATATGGTAAGTGGTATAGTAGAAATGTTCTCCCAACTGCAACCATTTAACCCATTCTCTATGTTGTCCTGACCAATGTTGCAAATATCTCCAATTTCTCCCGATAATTCTGATTTCTCCCGAGTTTTTTTGTGTTGCCTATTTGTCCGATATTTTCATAATTCTTCACGTCTAATTTTATTTTTGTTGATATTTTTTTATAATTCCTGACATTTTCCCTGATATTCTTGATAAGTTTCTTTCCAGGCCCTCGACGATATATTCCTCGACACGATATTTGCAACATTGGTTTTGACACAGTTGCGCATATACCCTTCAACCCATTTGTTTACAATCTTCATCTTGCCATTTGTCTAGGGGTGATAATTGGTGTCATTAAAGAGAATTTGAGGTCAAAAATGGGCCTCAAAAGGACCAAAATGTACTATAAAAATCAACCAATTACATTCTAGTAGATGACATAATCCCCCATGGTTAAGGTGGCATTACATGAGTTAAGAATGTTTATTTGTCACATTTTCTATGGTGGATGAAAACCCATAGTTTACCAAGGTAGTGGTACAAGTACTTTTAAGTCATAAAGTGAAGTACTCACAATAAAAGTCATTTCACACTTTCTCATAAAATAATATTATTGTTATTTGCAAATAAAGTACTCACAATTCACTTTCTCATAAAATAATATTATTGTCATTTTCAAGTAAAGTACTCATAATTCATAAAAATGTCTTTTCACATTTTTTTATAAAATAATATATTGTCATTTTCATGTTTTTAAATTTTAAATTATGTATTCACTCAATTGTATTTAAGATCATAATGTCAAACTAATATATATATATATATCTTGTACTTTTAAAATAAATTAAATTCATGAATGATATTTATATGAAAAAAATATGTTAGTTATGCATATAAATTAAATTCATTTTTGTTTAATTTTATTTACAAGTTCAATACAAATAAATGCTAAAGGACAATAATTTTTTGGGAATTTACAATGAATCTTAGTCACATCATTGTAGAGTTATTTTATTAATTTTATTTATAGTCAATTTAGAAAAGTAACTCAACCATGGTTATTTATATTGTGCATAAAAAGTAGTGCAGGAGATGAGTTGTCATATATACCTACCCCATAAAACCCCTAACTCATAATATTTTAATATATCTTATATTTTTGTAGTACATCTCTTAGGAGGCCCATTTTTGACCTCAAATTCTCTCTAATGTGGGCATCAACTCCGTACTTGCCACTAAACAGCTCCTGTCAAAATGCACTAAGAAACTTGCTATCCCTGTCACTAACAATGAACTTCGAAAGCCCATGGAATCTAAACACCTCCTTGAAAAACAACTCTTCCACCTGCAATGCCGAATACTCTGAGGAAACGACGAATAAGTGCACGAACTTGATCAACCAATCAACCACCACATATATGCAATCTCTTCCTTGTACCTTCGATAGACATGTGATGAAGTCCATCGACGCACTTTCCTACTTCAACTCTAGAATGGGTAAGGAATATAGTAGCCCCATGGGGTGAGTATGCTCTAACCTGTTCTGCTGACAAGTCATTCACTCTCCCACATGACGCAATACATCTTCTTTGAGGCCCTTCCATGAGAACCACTCTCTATCTTCTTGTATGTTTTGAAGTATCTATGATCCCCTGCCAATGGTGTGTCGTGTGTGGATCTCATAATCTTCTCCTTAAGCTTGGACTCTGGCACTAACTATACCTTGTTTTTGTAGAAAATAATGCCATCCACCACCTTGTATCTGTCATCCTGAATGTGTCCATCCATCAACTCACAAGAAAACTTATTCTTGGAATACTCCACCAGCAGGTAAGCCTTCCAATCCGCTGAAATCTCCATAAGAAAACATGTTGTTGGTTTCCTAGAAAAGGCATCAACAACAACATTTTTCTTTCCCTTCACATAATCACTTTCAAAATCATAAGCTTGCATTTTGCTTACCCATCTATGTTGTCTCTCATTGAGGTCCTTCTATTCCAAGAAGTATCTCAAATCGTTGTGGTTATGTAATGTCCCCACTTTAGAGGCTCCATGATCATTCCCCGTGAGTCTAGGCAAGAATTCATTAGGTGGTTGGAATTAATTTTTGTCCAATGAACAATCCAGGTTAATTAATTAATACTTGGGAGAATAATTTAGCCTATTAATTAAAATTTGTATTTTGTATTAGTTGTAATTGCTCATGTGCCCATGAGGGCGCATAAGAGAGCTTGTGGACCCAGTGAGTTGTCATACGTGAGTGATGAAGGTGACCACATTCAATGTCTGTAAATGGCCAATCAACGTATAAAAGAAGAAGAGTGCACCGCTCTCATATCTTTTGACAGTTTATGTTTTGTATTGAGAGCTCTAAGCTAATCAGACTCGGGAGATGTTCCCGTAGTCACACTCGAGAGATATGCCCCTGCTGAAAGGAAAGGATTCCAGCCCTGTTCATTGAAGTTTATTGCAGGTCCTTGTATGCTGGTGAAATCTTCTTTCTCTATGTGTTGCAGACTCCGCCTTTTGGAGCTTTCTCTCATGTAAAAAATCTCTGCTTCATTCTTGAGGTTGCTAGCAACCCTTGGAGTTATTTTTGTGCTTCTAAAGCTCTGTAAGATGATGGGAATTCTATGATAAACCATATCTGATATTATTTACAGTTCTGCACTTAATCTTCTGCAATTTATTAAACTACGTTTATACCTATGCTCATTGGAATGCAATTTTTTACTAGTTTTACAGAATATGCAATAGAATGAATTCTATGGGTCCAATTTTCTTTTTGTAAGTAGATACAGGTCCATCAAACCCTGATATATCCATTCATAGTCGTCATACTAAGTTTTGTGATCATCTGAAGGTGTTTGGAAGAGTCTAGAAAAAACCTAGTCAGCCAGTCCTGAATTGCCCTATTGTTCTAAAACCCACTCAAACCACCATTTCAATTTCCAAACTATGAACCATGTTCCTTTTACTGCATATTTGATTGTAACCCAAGTCTACATAAATCCGGTGAAGCACCAGGAGCCGTTGGGTTTCCAAGTCTTGGGGACTAAAACTACCTGGTCTTTGGACCATCCCAAGTGTGATGTACCCAGAGAACGTGCCCACCTCACTATGTATGGAATTACCAAACCTCTAATCATAGTTTCATACATGCATATCCCTGATGCAATTCATATGATTTTCTCCTATCTTCCAAAGTCCTTTACATGCTTAAAATGTCTTCTGAATCCTAGCAAAAATTAACTAGGTTGGTCTCATATTTTCCACTGTTTTTGTTTGAAGTTTTTGTAAGTTTTGATTAATGTACTTCAGATCAGAATAGGTACATTACAATGGTATCATAGCACTTTCCGCTACTCCTATTGAAAGTAAGTTGTCAATTGAAGCAAGCTTGCATATCACATCTCAATTTGCAACCATGAGGCTTGCACCAGTAGTTCAAGATGTTGACTTTGAGCAATATGAAGAAAAAGAGGTAATCTACATAGATGGAGGTTCTCATATGTCACGACAGGAGGATAACTTCTTATGTGAACCAATATACAGAAGTCTTGATCCACCAATGTCTAGCCTAGAAGATATATTAGCAAGGAGGAAGGCATCAATTAAAAACATGCCTCACCATTATCAAATTATCTGGATTTGGGTGAGAATATATATGCGCAACTATATCCTTCAAATATTATTATATTTGCAAGTATGGATTTTGGCTTCAGAATGTTGATGAGTATTCTTTTGAGAGAAACAAACCATCCAGAGAGGAACCAAGTTGTTCCACTTCTCCGAGTAAAGGAGAAGAAAAGACGACCAAATGTGAAGCTTCATTGGATCCATTTGCATATAGTGGCATCATGCGACTCTTTGGATTTTCTTCATGGAGAAATTCTAAAGATATTGACCCTAAGGATACCAGGGAGTAAAATGCATCAACTATATTGAAGGAGCAAAAACAAAGTACCAATCAGACATCAAAAGAGGAGCAACAATCTTCCAAAAGAAGAACCATGTGGTTTCTCTAGTGAATGCATGGAGCAGAAAGAAGAGGACATCAAGCTAAGGAATGAAGGTAAAGCTGATTTTTGTAGCAGCAATGTCTTCTTGCATCAATATGAAGAATTCTCCGGCTCATGTGATGAAAATGAAGGCATAGAGTTTTCTAATGCTAAAGTGGGTGTTAAGGATGAAGTTGGTGTTGTGGATTCATGCCACAAGCAAATTGCTAATACATTGCATCCCTTAGAAAGCATGCATATAACCCTTCTTAATGAAGGCTACTCATCAAATGAACTTGATGAACATACCACTAAGTCTACTACAAGGGAGACTAAGGAACCTTGCAAGAGGGGAGGCCAGGCCACAAAGCAGAAGGTTGTTGATAGTTCGGAGAGTGAATCCACTCATTGACACCCAAGATTCTTTGTTGGTGAGTTTGATATCACTACAAGGGAGATGGAAGATGGTATTGGCAGAGGTGAAACCACTTGTGGAGCAAATTTAGAGGAAGAGAAAAGATCATCCCTCCAAGCATCCTTAGAACTTCATTATGGAGCAAAAGAAAACCACACACTAGTTGAGAGTGAACCTGGAAGTTTGGCGGAGGAACATGCCATCACACCTCCACCACATGAAGAGATAGAGGTGTGTCAAATGTATTGCCAAAATTCTTATTTTTGCACTCATCAAATTCCTTTGCTTCATCCTGATATGGAAGCCACTTTTGGTGAGAAGATTGGCATGATAGATCCTGTTATCACCAACCTTGTAGTTGCCTATGTAAGATGAATCCAGGATGGATGGTAGAGGGACAAGCAACTAAGGAGGTGGAACCAAGATTGCCTTGACTTTCAAATGAATGGTTGTCACGTCAATCAAGGCAATCTTCACTTTATGTTATCTTAGCCCAAGACAACAAAGGAGGAGACCCAGATCTACTCCCGACAGGAGAGATCAGACCTAAACATCATATCAAACCAAATGGACTTGAGGTACATAAGGTGTAAAGTAAGTGGAAACCCTAGATCTATGGATGACGTCACTAGGTGGACCAAGACTTTGGGTTAGGGCTTAGGAAGTATTAGGTTTGATCCAAATTGAGACACAGGTGACCTATGAGGCAAATACTAGATCTAGGGTTAAGGTACTAGCAACAAGTGAAGATATCAACTGCCTTGGGAAACGTGACCAATGCAGAAGAGGTAAGAACGGGATTGGGGCTATCTAGTACCGATGGATAAACTAGAAGGAAGATATGACAATGTCAAAGCACCCCAGTCACCGGGAAAAAGTCAAAACACAGGAAAAACAAGCAAAAGAGGGGGGAGCGCTAGGGTTGGAAATCAGTGCCTGTCAAATCTAAGGGCAATGGAGTCACTATTTGCTCAGCGTTGGAGGAGACCCACCTGGGAAATACCCCGATCTATAAACCCAAAAAGGTATTTTGCCGAAAAAGTCGAATCATGGGAAAAACCAGCAGCTTGATGGATAGCGCTAGGGTTTGGGAGGCCAATTTTTCAGATCTAGGAAAACCTGTCCACTTCTAGATCAGCGTTGAAGGAGATTTGGTAAGAGGATGACCCAATCTACAAACCCAACAAGGTATTTTGCCGAAAAAGTCAGAAAAATGGTGGATAGCGCTAGGGTTTGGGAGGACAATTTCTCAGATCTAGGGAAAACCAGACACTTTCAGCTCAACGTTGAGGATGATTTGGTGAGGGGATGACCTGATCTACAAAACCCAGCAGCGGTTTGGCCCGAGATCAAGCGGTCTAATTTTAAATATTTTTTATTTTTATTATTTATGGGATTTTAATGTGAAAATGAAGAAAGCATATGCCAATGGATTGAGATCTGGAAGAAAGGTACTAACCTGTAGATCTTACCTAGAAATCTTTGTAGATGCCTTGATGATGATGATCCCTGCTATCCGGATCAATTTGAGAAGATTTGAGCAAGTTCTATGTCCAACATTTTGCTCCAAGAAGTCAATGCGCCCTCTCTCCTGCACAACAAACGTCAACCATATCAGATTTGCTATATCATGAGAATAAAGCAAAATGCTACAAAAAAATAACAAAAAAAATCATAGATCACAATGACACTAATGAAAACCCACTGATACAAGCAAAGCCAATCTAAGCGAGTTGAGGAGCCCCTGCAAAAACGCCCAAGCTGAAGTCGTCCTCCTGTAGACAAGACAAAGATTCCCAAAAAAATATAGATCTTGCAACAATTTCTCGAATGCTAGCAAACAAAAGACTTTCCAATCACAATCTAAGAACACCAAATGCAAAGGAGATAAAAAAATATCCACAAGAAAAAAATTTCTATTATCCAGATCCAAAAGCCAAAGACTCTTTACAAATGAGAAGCTCTCTCCATTAAATAGGAATGAGAGAACCAAAATCATAACCACTTTTCAAATGAGTGGCTAAGATTAAAAGATACAAATGTCTAATCAATGGTTGAGATGAGCTCAACATACGATACATGGATCAATATAACAATATAATATAAAAATGGACAAAATCACCCTATGAGAGGGGATCCCACTCAACAAGAAATAAATGAAGCACATGGTGGGTCCATGGAGTGTTAACTAACTCCCTCTAGGTGTCCCCATGGCACAATAAAAATAAATTTTAAACTGTGAAATTGTGCCTCCTTGAGGAAATCATGAGCCTCCAAAAGTTCCAGAAAATAATATAAAATGCCCAAAAAATAGTTGTGGGCCTATCCAAGTGTTGCAACTGCTGGAGAAAGTGTTGAAGACATCACTCTCATCATCAGAACTCATCCGATGCCATTTCCTTGACTCAATAGCCCAAATCGATTTCTTCAATAGCCATTTAATTATTTTTTAATCTGCCTCGGGAAACGTGAACCTGCCAAACAATCTCCTAGGGTTCCTGCGTTATCCGACTCTCTAGGAGCGGGGTACTATGGTATAATCAAGTGGTTGGACCCCCTATGCCCCATACATCGCCCTAGGAGATCCAACAAAATCATCTCCCTGTTCAGACCTGCCCTCTAGTGAAGCAAAACTGCACGAGAAAGGTAAAATGAGCCTGATCATCTCTGTAAGTACCCGGAACTGAAAACAAGTTGTCTCACTGGTCTCAGAAAGTCCAAATCCATCTAAGGTATATACTCATACCCTCTCAAGGTCTCTGTTTGATCATCTACAATATCAAATAGACAAAATAATAACTTGTAAATGACCAGATACCAATAATGTAACTCAGGCTGACATCCATCTGCTGCAAGTGTTAAAAAGCTAAAACATGCTCTACAAATCATTTAAGTAACAATCATAACAAATAGCAATCACTTCACTGGCGGTACATCAACCAAATACATATATAGGGTTTCATTTATGATAACTCAGACCAGACTTTCAAGACCATACTCACTTCATAGTTGTAGTCAATTTGCTAGTGAAGGGTGAAGCCTAAAATTCATAAGGTTAGGCCAAAGGATGACTGCCTAGTCAACACTATGACACTTTGGATATGAAAAGGCAATACTCACTATAGCCATATGCTGGACAAACAACAACAAAGGGGATGGCAGTGCCTCACAAATGGGTGAACTACTTCTGAGGTGCTTACTCACCTTGACAAATGCTCACAATCCAACTGAGTACAAATAAGGCCAGCAATCCTTTGATATAACTTTCAGGAACCATTGATTTTTTGGGCCTTTGATTTTCCATAGCCTTGGTCCACGTATTTTTTATACGAACTTTTATTATTTAGGCTTTATGCATTCATGTATGTTGAAAAACACTACTTTTCATGAATGTTTTAAGATATTTCATTGCAATATTTTTCAAAGCCGATTTCATTAGGCTTAGCCTTGCATTCACGTATGTTTAAAAACACTACTTTTCATGAATGGGATTTTTCATAAGATATTCATTTCATTTCCAAATACATTGTATTGATGGCAGCGCTACTTGTTTCAGGCAAGCAAACACATCCTAGGCAACTCAGAGCCGAGACACAAATGAACAGAGAAGCTTGTCCAACAAAGGCTCTAGTAGGGAAAGGTCCTCCATACCACAAGTCAAGTAGTAAGTCAGGTTAAAACATAACTCGAAGGTAATGGATGGGTGGAGACAATGAATGATGAAACCAACACTAGTAAGCCAAAGTATGGTGGGATTGACTACATCTATTCTCCCTAAGGAGGGTAAAACCAATGAGTATAGATCAAGAACTTCCAGGTCTGAGTAAGGACATCAATACATAATAACAATACATCTAAGTCCACATATTTATATAACCGCCAGATTATGACACTAAATGCTAATACATGTCACAAAAATGAGTATAAGAGCATTGATAACCATAACACAAGATATATAAGCTGAGTCATAAATATGCAAATAATCCATCTAAACCAACATCAGTCCAATGAGAAAACACTGATACAACTCTGGGCATCAATAACTGCTCTGCAAATGGCCGAAATGACTACATCAGTCCTCAATCTGAGTGTCCTGAGACTCAGTCATGGCATGGGAGAGTACTATAGTCCATCAATCAAATCATGATCCGTGATAAATGCTCATCTCAGCATCTCATATGTATGGGAGCTGGCTGAAAAATGTACTGGAATCTGAAAAATAGAATATGGTAGCCCAGCTACTATATATGTGATAACAAATCCTTCTAGTGTTAAGATCCAAATTCTTGAGAAGGTTGAATTGTTAGAAGAAAGTTTGCATGACTCTAAATAGTTGCATAAGCACACATGTGATTAGATGTGTGTGGCTAATTATGCACATGACATTTTGGAGCAGCCTCATGGGCAAAAGGTAAATAATGGATAAACATGAGAAGTTTTCAGATTTACAAGTGCTTGAAGGAAGCATTGACTTGCAGGATGATTGTCAGACACCTATTTTGCTCCAAGGAGATTATGAGGTTTCTTTAAGTGAAGAATACTTAGCTCTAATGAAGGTGGTTGATTGCATCCCACTTGGTCCAGCAAGCAAAAAAGCCTATTCATCCATGCATTGGGTGGGTAAATACATAACCGAGATGGAGACCCAAGGGTGTGCAAGACGTGCTCACATTGGTAAGAGTCACTTTTGCATTAGTGATGGATCTATTGATGCATTTGATATTGTGATGTTATGCGAGCAGTAACCAAGGAATCTATGGTTGCAATATGATGCTTTCCCTACATATACATGCATACCTTGGGGGAAGAAAAACATAGCGGATGAGGTATTTCCTCATGGCATAAGATTCGTTGCGAAGCATGGAGACATTGAGGGGATATTGAATGCCTCACCACCATACAAGGAACAATTATGAACTACTTATATCATCTTGAAGACATTGGGAAGTCACTACAAAAACATGAGGAGGTTCTTGAATACCTTCCACCTGGAAGACCACCCAATAAAGGAGTGAAGCACACGATCAAGTTGAAGGTGAGTACACCACCAAACATGATTCCATCTTCAAATAATCCCATAGCTTTGGAAAGAAGAAATTTGCATCCAAATGAAAGACATCATTCCATCTATGACATAGACATCCTAACAATCATGCATGCAATGGCTATGTCTAGTCAAAACTCAGTGGAGAGCCAATGTGTGATCAAGGTTGATCATAACAGTTGGATGTGTTTCATGACACAAAAAGAGCCCAATGACTAGCAACAAAGATTGGTCAGTGAAGTCCAAGTTTATAATTTTGGTCATGAATGCAAGAAGGGAGAAAAGATTGTAGTAGTAGATGCACTTTTCTCCCTAATGGAAGATTCACTTGATTGGGAAGTTCATCTTGTAGTAAAACAATCCAAAGGCAAAGTCGTACATGAGCTGCTAAATGGTTGGTTCCAAGAGGAGTAGTTTGAAATCAAGGATGAATTCATTTCTCGGGTGCCAAAATCATTTTTATGAAGGAGTTTATGGGGGTTTCCCATGATTCATTCCTAGTTGAGCACTCCCTTAAAAGGGGAGTAAAATCTCCACAAAAGATCTCTCAACTTTGCAAACATATGAAGAGGTTCAAAGAAGAAAGTGGAAGGTACCAGGGATGATTTTAGGGGCAAAATTTAGCCCATGCGCAAAATTAGAGTTAGAAATATCTAATGGGCGAATTTTAATATGGAAAGTTTTTTTAAAAATTTATATATTCGTCCAATATTTACTATACAAATAATAGTCCAAAAAAAAATCGTCCTCCCCCCTATTAATGAGGAAGTAAAAAAATAATGATTTAGCCCTCTCAAATTTATCTCAAATCTTGGGTTTGCCTCCTAATTTCCAGTAAAATTCATATTCAATCCTCCTTCACCCCTAATTTTCAGTAATTAATGCTTACAATAATTATTTAGCCATCCATATTTTGTTTAAATTGAGGAAATGGTTGTATTCACCCACGCTTTCATGTCAAATCCAGGTTAAAACCTTCATAACCCACTGAATTTTAGAATTGGAGGTTATTTTTCCCCTCATGTTTCATGTTTCATGAGATGAGAACCCTATTCGTTCAAATGTATAAATGCACTTGGAGTGGGTTTCAGTTCAAATGTATAAATGCACTTGGAGTGGGTTTCAGGTTATTATTTCCCTTCAAATGCACTGCCTATATAAATATTTCCCAGCTCCATTGAGTTTTGGCATCTCTTGTGGTTTCAAGTTTTTGGCATCTATATAAATATTTCCCAGCTACATCGTCGAATCCATCATTTAGCCAATGCCCAGCTTCCTAAATCGGACGGATTACTATTTTTTCCTAAACGTGTATCCCTACTTCGCCTGGATTTCAAATCCCGCCAACATTTCTCTCAACTATGCGTTGTTCGGTCTCGACAGCTCAGCAATACCAGACTGTTGAATTTTTAGCATTAGCATAAACTTTAAAAATTTGCAGATCTACTTAAACAATTCAGCAGTATAGTAAAAACACATTCATCACATCAGCACACACGGACACTAGATTTTTCACTGGGGAAACCTTCAAAGGACAAAAACCCCAAAAGCATTAATAGCTCATCTCGTAAATGAGATGACTCAGAAAATACTTCAAAAAGTTCCTCAAATCCAGATCTGGATTTTTTTTTACCCACTAAAAGTAAAAATTTATCAGTAAAAAATAGATAGATAATTTTTCAACCACAAGTTCCAGAAATACAAAAATTCCCCAGAACAAGAATTTCTCTCTCCTGCCCGAAAATCTCAGACTGCCCTACCCAGATCTGAATGTCTGCTACCCAAGCTGCCCAATTTGCCCAGATTTGGGTTTTGTTGCTGCCCGTTGACTGTTGACCTACCCAGTCTGCCCTTTCACATTGCCCGTGACCTTTTAGCTGCTCGACAGCCTTCCTGCTAGTGCCTGACTGCCCCTGTGTAGGCTTGGTGTTGCTTGGCAACCTGCCCGAGTCCTCACGGGGTGGCCCATGGGTTGCCCTAAGGAATGTGCAACCACTGGCTGCTACAGCACCCTCACGGGTGTGCCTTGAGGGCTACCCAGAGGTGTTGTGGGTTCACGGCTGCCCTAAGGGTCAACTCTAGGGATACCCGAGGGTGCCCAATGAGCCTCGGCCCTCACGGGTTGAGCTGGCTGTAAAAGCAAGGGCGGTACCCCTGCCCAAAACAACAACAAAAAACTAGCCCGTGAGAGAGAACGAGCTACCCAAATTTTGTCTTGGCTGCCCAGAAAAAGACAAACAGCCTGTGAGGACAGAGAGATATAGCTGCTTGGAAAAATTGGAAGAGTTGCCAAAACTACTGAGAAGCAAAGTGCTGATAAAAACCCTAGCTGAGGGTTGTTGAAGGGATGCCCTAGGCTGAGGCAAAAATCTTCTTCAAAAATATAGCAGCTTCACCTGTGAGATCAAAACTTGTGTGTGATAATGAAAAGACTTGATCTTCTTTTATAGTCTTCATTCACCTGTAAGTGGACAAAATTAGAAAAGATAAAAATAATAATATTTTAATCTTTTCTTAATTCCACTTTTACTTTCTTACCAAGAAAGGTCTTTTATTTATCTTTGACTTTTATAAGAAATCTTTATTTATTTTGACTTCCACCTGTGGTCCTTTCCCTGTGGTCCTTTCCCTGTGGTACAAAAGTCCTTATTTATTTTAACATTTGACTTTAGCCTTTTTCCAGGTGCCCCTATGGTCATTACCTGTGATCCTTTTTCATTTCAAAAGTACATCATCATAAACCAAGAGAGTTATTAATGCTTTTTTCTCACACACTATGTGACACCTAGATCTGGTACTAGGGTAACTTGACCAAGGGTAGCTAATCCTTGGAGAAGCACATCAAGCCCATAGATCAAGGGTCAGAGTGCCACACATGCCCAGACCCAGTCTAGGGCTTACAGGGTCTTCATTCTCCAAGAGAATGGCTACTCAGAACTAAGTTGAGTCTACCAGTCCTAGACTGGTCTACATCGTGGTCTCGGACCAAATGTCTACTCAACACAAGGTTGAGTCTAACCAGGGCAGAGTTGGGTCTATACCATGGTCCCAGACCAGATATCTACCATTCAACAGAATGGTTACTCAACACTGGGTTGAGTCTTCACCGTGGTCTCGGACCAGGTGGTCTCATTCTCTTAAGAGAAGGGCTCTCGATGTTGCTCAAAAAAATCAACACTCCCTCTCAGCGAGAGAGGCATTCTCTGCCATACCAAGCTTGTCACGAAAGTACACGAACTTTGATGTTGTCAGAGGCTTGGTCAAGATATATGCAATCTATTCATTTGTACGAATGTACTGCAACTTCAAAGCACCTCTCTGCACTAGGTCTCTGATGAAATGATACCTCATTTCAATGTGTTTCGATTTGTCATGAAACACTGGATTCTCTGAAAGCTTTATGCAACTCTGATTATCGCAATGGATGATCGTTGAGTCAAGATTTCCCTCAAACAGATCAGATAACAACTTTCTGAGCCAAACTGCTTCCTTGCAAGCATCGCTTGTAGCAATATACTCTGCCTCAGCTGTACTCTGAGCTATGGAACCCTATTTCCTGCTGGACCAAGAGATCATTGTTGATCCCATATTGAAGCAATAACCAGAGGTACTTTTCTAGTGAACTGCACTGCCAGCCCAATCTGAATCTGAATATCCAGATAACAATACTCTAGTGCTGGAAGTATACCTGAGCCCATAAGTGATAGTACCTCGCACATACTTGAGTACATGTTTAGCAGTTACCAAGTGTATGTGCTTTGGATCTGACATGAATTCACTTAGTGCATTCACTATGTAGCAAATGGCGGGCCTCGTATGCACGAGATACATCATGGAACCAATGAGTTGTCTGTATAGAGAAGAGTCCACACTCTAAGAACTAGAGGCTGAATCCCGCAACTTTGTCAAGTTGGTAGTCATTGGTACGCTCATGGATTTGCAGTGCTACATCCCAAATCTCTGCAAGATATTGTTAAACTAGTAGCAACAAGGAAGGTCTTCCTGCATGCAGAAGACTTAAAATAGGAAACCAATTGTATTTAATTTACTTTTCCTAAGTTTACTTTGGAAAATAAATTAAAGTGATCTAAATTAACTTTAGTGAACCACTAGTTAAAGTGAAAGTGAAATTAGGGTTTTCGCTTTACATAAAGTTATAAAAGAGAGATCAATTGGTGGAGAGAACACACACTTGTATTCTGACAGAGACAGGATACAGACAAGGAGAGAAAGTCAGACAGAGGATTTAGCCAAGAAGACAGAGGAGCGAGCAGCAGGATCATCGAGCTTCGTACAGTTGGGTCGTACACTCACACAGGCGAGTGTTGAGGTTTAGCTGGGATTTGCCTAGTGATTATGCCGGGTACTACATTCGCCAGGTTTGGGTGAATTTGCAGTGATTGTAGAAGTTCCATATTTTCTCATAATAAAATCTATATTTGACTGCTGCACCGATTTTCCCACCTTGGGTTTTTCCGGGGGTTTCCATACCCAAAATAATAGTGTCAATATTGTGATGTGATGTTGTGATTTATTTCTCAGTTTTATATTCCGCTGCATACTGTAAAAGATATTCATGTGTGGTTATCAGTTGATATTTTGCCTGCACTGTTTAGCCCTAGTTGAATATTAAAGGAAAATTTACATGGTATCAGAGCTCTGGTGAGCTAAAGCTGAGAGATTTGCAGCAACAGTGATAGATCAAGGGCACATCTATAGGAAGACACAAACCTAGACTTCTAGATCTAGGGTTTGACAGGTACACTTCACTATGGTCGTGCAGTTGAGAGTTGAGGATAGACTCCAAGGTGCTCAGAACTTTCCTACGTGGAAAGAAAGGATCACAAGGATCCTAGACGTTAGTGATGCAGAGGAGCACATTGACTCCACGAAGGTTGCACCCACAGATCCGGCAGATTTAGCAGCTTGGAAGAAGATTGATTCCAGAGCCATGTTGATTATCATGGATGGAGTGAAGGACCATATAGTCCCTCACCTTTCTGGTAAGAAGACTGTAGAAGAGATGTGGATGGCTTTGGAGACTCTGTACCAAAGCAAGAACGAGAACCGGAAGATGGTGTTGCAAAAGAGGATGCACAGCACCAAGATGGCCAAGGGAGAAAGAATGGTGCCTTATCTCACGAGGCTCACACAGATCAGGGACGAGCTTGGAGCTGTTGGCTGTAAGACAGTGGATGAGGATCTAGTTCGGATAGCCCTCAATGGCTTCTCTAAGCCATGGGACACCTTTGTCAAAGGTGTTGTGGCTAGGGAAAAGCTCCCTGATTGGCAGAGACTATGGGATGACTTTGTGCAGGAGGAGACCTGCATGGGTCAAGGATCAGGCTCATCCAGCAATGCCCCACAGATTGTGGATGAGGAGGCTCTAGCCCTTACAGGGAAGAGCAAGGGGAAGGCAAAGAGGAAGAAGGATGGTAAGAAGAACCTTGACGTATCAAAGGTCAAGTGTTTTATCTGCCACAAGCAAGGACACTTTGCCTCCTAGTGCCCAGACAAGAAGAAAAAGAGTAACACTCAGATGGCTGGATCTGCAGAGGTGGATGAGTTCAGCAAGAACTTCGATGAGGATTTCTGTTTGATAGTTTGCATGGCAAGCACCACAGGGAACAGCATATGGTACATTGACAGTGGAGCATCTAGTCACATGACTGGACATAAGAGATTCTTCAAAGACTTGCAAGAGGGTGGAATAGGGATCCACGTTGAGTTGGGTGATGATGTGCGGTATCAGGTGCATGGAGTTGGCACTGTTTCATTTGAGAGGGAGTCTGGCAAACCCCTCAGTTTTGGTGATGTGTTATATGTTCCAAGACTGACCAAGAACCTTATATCAGTCTCCACTCTGGAGGACAAGGGATATCAGGTGACGTTCCATGACCATAGAGTGTATATCAGGCCCAAGGGGTCAGATAGGAGCTTGGATCGGGTGATTGGCAGAAGGAGCGAGAAAGTGTACAGATTACACTTTGAGCCTGCAAAGGCTCTAGTCAGCAGCAGCAATAGCAGTCAGGGTGAGTTGTGGCATAGGAGGATGGCACACTTACACCATGGAGCACTAAAGCATTTGAGACAGGCAGTCATTGGAGTTCCTCGAGTACAGGAGGAAAAGCATAACCACTGCAAGGGTTGTGCTTTGGGGAAGAACATCAGGAAGCCTTTCCCACAGAGTGAGCACAAGTCTAAGGAGCCCTTGGACTTGGTGCATTCAGATGTATGGGGACCTATGAGTGTCCATTCGTTCAGTGGTTACAGTTACTGCATAACCTTCATTGATGACTATTCCAGAAAAACCTGGATCTATTTCCTGAAGGCCAAGTTAGAGGTCTTTGAGAGGTTCCGAGAGTTCAAGACTCTTGTCGAGAACCAAACAGGAAAGAAGATTCGAGTGTTGAGGACAGACAACAGGGGTGAGTACACTTCCAATGAGTTCATGGAGTATTGTTCGACTGAGGGGATCAAGAAGGAGTACATTGTGCCCTAGACCCCACAGCAGAATGGAGTTGCAGAGCGGAAGAACAGGACTATGGTTGGAGCAGCCAAGGCCATGCTATTTGATCAGGGATTACCACTATTCCTCTGGGCCGAGGCATACAGGACTGCAGTATACATTCAGAATAGGTGTCCCCACACAGCCTTGGGGAGGAAGACACCAGAGGAGGTCTTCACAGGCACTAGGCCAGATGTGAGTCACATTCGCATATTCGACAGTGTCTGCTATTGTCATGTTCATGTTGACAATAGGAAGAAGTTGGACCCTTCTGGAGAGATGGGGTTACTTGTTGGTTACAACAAGATTTCGAAGGCATATAGAGTTTACATTCATGTTCGCAGGAGGATCATTGTGAGCAGGGATGTCCAATTCGATGAGGACAGGGCCTTACGGAGATCTCTGGACTTACAAACAGCCAGCACAGGAGTTGGGAGTCAAGTTGGAGGAGCCAAATGTACAGGTACAGGTACAGACACAGAGCACATGTTCTAATGGTCAGAGGGAGCCAGGTGCACAGGATCCTTCAGTCATTGACTTGAAGGATGAGCTCCAACAGGAGACGGATATCCAGCAGCCGCAGTAGGTTAACACTAGGCCAAGTTCTAAGTGGTTTAGATCCACAGTGCAAGATTCCAGGCAGGTAGATCCTCCACAGACATCTTTTAGACGGAGTGTACCACCAAAGAGGCTTAGTTATATGGCACTGATGATAGAGTTGATTAACTCTGAACCTTCCAGCTTCGGGGAGGCTGCACAACATGATGTGTGGCAGGAAGCTATGGTTGAGGAGTATGACTCCATTATGAAAAACCAGGTATGGGAGGTTGTGCCAACGCCACAAGGGAAAAAGGTGGTGGGATCCAAATGGATCTACAAGGTGAAGCATGCAGCAGACGGAAGCGTGGAGAAGTACAAGGTGCGCTTCATGGCAAAAGGGTTTTCACAGAAGGAGGGTATTGATTATGAGGAGACCTTCGCCCCTATTGCCAGGTATTCTTCCATTCGGACCATTATCTCACTAGCAGCTGAGATGGCTTAGCGTGTCCATCAGATGGACGTCAAGACTGCCTTCCTCAACAGAGTTATAGAGGAGGAGGTGTATATTGAGCATCCCGAGGGGTTTGATGTGGAGAACAGGGAGACGCATGTATGCAGACTGCATCGAGCTCTTTACGGGCTCAAGCAGGCACCTCAAGCATGGTACTCGAGGATTAACAACTATCTACGGGAGATGGGATTTCAGCGAAGTGAGGCTGACCACAACCTGTACTTCTTGACAGGTGAGGTGCCTCTCATACTGGTATTATATGTGGATGATCTCTTTTTGACAGGAGATGAGAGGCTGATCGGAGACTGTAAGTCCAACCTTGCAGTAGAGTTTGAGATGAAAGACCTTGGGTTGATGCATTACTTTTTGGGCTTGGAGGTTTGGCAAAGAGATGGATGCTTCTTCATCGGACAGGGGAAGTATGCAGTAGAGATCCTGAAGAGATTCAGGATGGAGGACTGCAAGCCTATGGCCATACCTCTAGTTTCAAATTGGAGGAAGATTAATGCATCAGGATCAGACGGATTTGATCCTACCTTATATCGTCAGCTTATCGGATTGCTTATGTATCTGGTCAACACTCGACTAGACATCAGCTTTGTAGTCAACTCTTTGAGTCAGTTCATGGTGGACCCTCGGAGAGTGCATTGGACGGCTGCGAAGCACATACTTCGCTATATCAGAGGTACAATGGAGTATGGATTGGTTTATGAGCGCAGGGGGAGTGTACAGTTAGCAGGTTTCACATATGCTGACTAGGCAGGATGTGTAGAGGACCAAAAGAGTACTTCAAGTTGTTGTTTCAACATCGGATCAGGGGTTGTCTCTTGGTTCAGCAGGAAACAGAAGTCAGTTGCATTGAGCTCAACAGAGGCTGAGTACATGGCAGCCAGCATGGCTGCTTGTGAGGGTATGTGGCTCAGGAAGTTACTTGCAGGGTTGTTCGAGTGTGAGCTAGAGGCTACAGTAGTTCACTGTGACAATTAGAGTGGCATCAAGCTATCTGAGAATCCAGTGTTCCATGACCGGAGCAAACACATAGACATCAAATACCACTTCTTGAGAGATTATGTTCAGAGGGGAACCATTCGGTTGGAGTACATACAGACAGATGAGCAGGTGGCGAACATTTTCACCAAGGCACTTTGTAGACAGAGTTTTGTGAAGTTCAGGGATAAGTTGGGGTTGCTACCGAATCCCTTCCTTGTTGAGAGGGAGTGTTAAACTAGTAGCAACAAGGAAGGTCTTCCTGCATGCATGTGTTCTTGCATGCAGAAGACTTAAAATAGGAAACCCGTTGTATTTAATTTTCTTTTCCTAAGTTTACTTTGGAAAATAAATTAAAGTGATCTAAATTAACTTTAGTGAACCACTAGTTAAAGTGAAAGTGAAATTAGGGTTTTTGCTTTACCACTAGTTAAAGTGAAAGTGAAATTAGGGTTTTCGCTTTACCTAAAGTTATAAAAGAGAGATCAATTGGTGGAGAGAACACACCCTTGTATTTCGACAGAGACAAGATACAGACAAGGAGAGAAAGTCAGACAGAGGATTTAGCCGAAAAGACGGAGGAGCGAGCAACAGGATCATCGAGCTTCGTACAGTTGGGCCGTACACTCACACAGGAGGGTGTTGTGGTTTAGCTGGGATTTGCCCAGTGATTCTGCCGGGTACTGCATCCGCCAGGTTTGGGTGAATTTGCAATGATTGTAAAAGTTCCATATTTTCTCATAATAAAATCTATATCTTAATTGTTGCACCGATTTTCCCATCTTGGGTTTTTTCTGGGGTTTCCATACCCAAAATGATAGTGTCAATATTGTGATGTGATGTTGTGATTTATTTCTCAGTTTTATATTCTGCTGCATACTGTAAAAGATATTCATGTGTGGTTATCAGTTGATATTTTGCATGCACTGTTTAGCCCTAGTTGAATATTAAAGGAAAATTTACAGATATCTACTGCATACTTTCCTTGCGTCAGGAAGATCTCACCTGGCTTTTGCCAAACTTCTAAGCCAAGGAAGTAATGCATCAATCCAAGATCTTTCATCTCGAATTCAGAGGTAAGCTCCCTCTTACACTGGTCTATCAACTGTTCATCACTTGTAAGAAATAGGTCATCTACATATAGAACAAGTATCAAGACATGATTATGAACAACTTTAAAGTACAAGTTAGAATCAGTTGTACTTTTGGAAAACCCCAAACTATGGAGAAATCCATCCATCCTGGCATACCAGACTCTCGGAGCCTGTTTTAGTCCATACAAGGCTTTCTTCAATTTACATACATGGGTCTTCTTCCCATGAGTAACAAAGCCTTCAGGTTGTTCAATATAAACTTCTTTCTCAATCTTACCATTGAGAAAGGATGTCTTTACATCCATATGATGTAACTTCCATCCGAAAACTGCAACAAGTGAAATGATGGTTCTGATGGTAGTGTACCTGGCAATAGGTGCAAATGTCTCGTCATAGTCAATGCCTTCTTTCTGAGTGAAGCCATGAGCTACAAATCTGGCTTTATACTTCTCCACACTGCCATCTGCAACATGCTTGATCTTATAAAGCCATCTAGAAGTCACTACTGACTTTCCTGCAGGTCGGGGAACAACATCCCAAACATCATTCTTCACGATTGACTTCTACTCTTCAATCATGGCATCAACTCATACCTGTTTACTTGCTGCATCTTCGTATGATGAAGGTTCTGAACTGATAAGCTGACTCATAAAACCGGAGTACTTTTGTGGTCTTATGCTTTCTCTGAAAGTCCCTGGAGGAGCTTTATGCTTCTTGGCTTCTTGTACCGTCTCTCGGTACCAAGCAGGTCTCATTTTGGGAGGAACTTCAAGTAGTTCTTCTAGTGGACTTTCAATGTTCTCAAGAACATCTGGAATTTGATAATCAAATTCCTCTTCCTCCCTCTGCATTTGTGAATATGGAAACTCAAGTAGAGCAACTGCATCTTCCGGTGAAAGCTCTAGTGTTTTACGAAACACAGCTTCCTCATGGAAGATCACATCTCTGCTGACCTCAATGTGCCTTTGTCCAGGTATATAAACTCGATAAGCATTCTAGCAATCACTGTACCCAACAAAGATACCTTTCTTGCCGGAGGGCTCTAGCTTAGCCCTCTTCTCTTTTGGCACATGAACATACACAGGAGCACCGAATATCCTCATGTGATCAACTGCAGGTTTCTTCTTGGTGAAGACTTCTTCAGGAGTCTTCTCACCCAAAATAACATGTGGGCTTCTGTTCTAAATGTATACTGTAGTTCCGGTAGCTTCAGCCCATAAAGACAAAGGGAGATCTAGATCGGTGATCATGGCTTTAGCAGCCTCACAGATCGTTCTATTCTTCCTTTCTGCAACCCCATTCTGTTGGGGGTTGTAAGGCACTGTCAACTCTTTCTTGATTCCTGCTTCTCGACAAAAATCATCATACTCATTAGATTCATACTCACCTCCGTTATCTGATCTCAAGATACAGATGTGTCTGCCAGTCTGATTTTCAATCAGTGTCTTGAACTCTTTGAACCTGTCAAAGGTTTCACTCTTGGCCTTAAGGAAGTAAATCCAAGACTTCCAAGAGTAGTCGTCAATAAACAAGACATAATATAAACACCCACTCAAGGAGGGTGAAGACATGGGCCCACAAATGTCATAATGAATCAAATCCAAAATGCCTTTAGCTCTACTCTTGCTTCTGGGAAAGGATTTCTTAGTGTTCTTACCTAGAGCACATCCTTTACAAATTCCTTCATGTTTTGGAGACACTTCTGGCATACCTGTAACCATCTTCTGCAATCCTGGGAGAGTTGTGTAGTGAAGGTGTCCAAACCTTCTATGCCAAAGTTCACAAGGATCAACTAAGTGATGTACCAAAGCATGAGTGGAGACTTTGGAGGCCTTGTAAAGGTCTCCCTCTCGAACCCCAATCTGTACTGCAGAGTCTAGATCTGTGCCTTTTGCCCATAAAAAGACCTTCTTGTCCATAAAGAGGACTCTGCGGCCCTTATCTTCTAAACCAGCAACAGATAAAAGATTTTTCTTTAAACCAGGAACATAAAGAATATCATCAACATGAAGAACCGTACCTAAGTCAAGTTGAAGTGAAGTTGAGCCAACTCCTTCAACCTTGTAAGTGGAGTCATCTCCAAGTTCTACCTGAGTGGTGAACTTTCTCTTTCTGTAACTGGTGAGGGTACCACGATTACCTGCCATGTGCTTGGAGGCAGCACTGTCCACCAACCAAGAAGTGGAGCAAGCTGAGAAAGAACCAGTTAGAGCATAAATCAAATAGTACTCTCTTTTAGGCTCATCAATTTTATTAGCCTCGGTTTTCTTCTTCTTCTTTGGTTCGTCGTCTTCTTCTTCCTCTACTTCTACAGCAGATGCTTGAAACCTTCTCTTGGGTTTCT
The DNA here is from genome assembly GCA_001517045.1 of Pseudotsuga menziesii. Classification (NCBI taxonomy): domain Eukaryota; kingdom Viridiplantae; phylum Streptophyta; class Pinopsida; order Pinales; family Pinaceae; genus Pseudotsuga; species Pseudotsuga menziesii. The sequence goes on along the minus strand of LPNX011047818.1, from coordinate 42,966 downwards.
TCTTGTTCTGCCTGCAGTCTCTAGCATAATGTCCAAACTTGTGACAAGTATAACATTCAATCTTAGACATGTCAGAAAACTTACCCTGAGGTTTCTTCCCTTTCTTTTTGTTGAGGAAAAGATTTCTTAAACCTTTTGGTCTTTGCTACAAGTGCATGGTTATCCTGCTTGATTACCTTGTCGATGTTCCCTCCTTCTTCTTGTATGCAATCATGCCAAAGCCTTTCAAAGGTTGGCTGATTTTCTCTTCCACAGACGGATGCCATGAAAGTTTCCCAAGAGCTTGGGAGACCATCAACCACTGTTTGCACAAGGTCATCATCATCAACAGTAATACCAATAGCAAGGAGTTGATCTCTTACCTGTGTAATCTTGGTGAAAAAGGAACCAACACTTTCATCCTTGTTCAACTTCAAAGTTCGTATCCTCTTCTTCAAGACTCTCTTTTGACTGGGAGCCTTCTTTTCATAGAGGTTTACCAACGTATCATAGCATTCTTTAGTAGTCTTCAAGGATGTGATGTTAGGCATCAACTCTTCTCTGATAGAATCATAGATAATTCTTCTAACCTTACCTTCGTTCCTTTTGTAGGCAAGCCTACCAGCATTTGTAGTTGGCTCTTCTGTGACATTAAGAACAATGTCATCCAAGTCATTCTCATCTAGAATGGCTGTCAACCTGGCCTTCCAGGAATTGAAGTTTGTTGAACCATAGAGCTTTTTTTTTGGTTTGAAACCATTGATGGCCATCTCTATCACTTGTCCAAAATGTTAGATCTGCAAATCTTATTCCAAGATCTAGTGAAAAACAACAGTAGTGTCCCTTTACTGTGTTTTCACATGCTATGCTCTGATACCATGTTGAATTTTTAGCATTAGCATAAACTTTAAAAATTTGCAAGATACCATGTTGAATTTTTAGCATTAGCATAAACTTTAAAAATTTACAGCTCTAATTAAACAATTCAGCAGTATAGTAAAAACACATTCATCACATCAACACACATGGACACAAGATTTTTCACTGGGGAAACCTTCAAAGGACAAAACCCCCAAAAAGCATTAATAGCTCATCTCGTAAATGAGATGACTCAGAAAATTCTTCAAAAAGTTCCTCAAATCCAGATCTGGATTTTTTTTTTACCCACACTAATAGTAAAAATTTATTAGTAAAAAACAGACTGACAATTTTTCAACCACAAGTTCCAGAAATACAAAAATTCCCCAAAACAAGAATTTCTCTCTCCTACCCGAAAATCTCAGACTGCCCTGCCCAGATCTGAATGTCTACTGCCCGATCTGCCCAGATCTGGGTTTTGTTGTTGCCCGTTGACTGTTGACCTGCCCAGTCTGCCTTTTTACGCTGCCTGTGACTTGTTAGCTGCTCGGCAACCTTCCTGCTAGTGCCCAGCTGCCCCTGTGCAGGCTTGGTGCTGCTTGGTAGCCTGCCCGAGTCCTCACGGGGTGGCCCGTGGGTTTCCCTGAGGGCTGTGCAATCACCGGCTGCAACAGCACCCTCACGGGTGTGCCTTGAGGGCTGCCCGGAGGTGCTGTAGGTTCACGGATGCCCGAAGGGTCAGCTCTAGGGCTACCCAAGGGTGCCCTATGAGCCTCAGCCCTCACGGGTTTAGCTTCCCGTAAAAGCAAGGACAATACCCTTGCCCAAAACAAAACAAAAAAACCATCCCGTGAGACAGAAGGAGCTGCCCGGATTTTGTCTTGGCTACCCGAAAAAATACAAAGTGCCTGTGAGAAGAGAGAGATATGGGTGGCTGGAAAAATTGTAAGAGCTGTCAAAACTTCTGAGAAGCAAAGTGCTGATAAAAACCCTAGCTGAGGGTTTGCTGAAGGGATGCCCTAGGCTGAAGCAAAAAACTTCTTCAAAAATATAGTAGCTTCACCTATGAGATCAAAACTTGTGTGTGATAATGAGAAGACTTGATCTTCTTTTATAGTCTTCATTCACCTGTAAGTGGACAAAATTAGAAAAGATAAAAATAATAATATTTTAATCTTTTCCTAATTCCACTTTTACTTTCTTACCAAGAAAGGTCTTTTATTTATCTTTGACTTTTATAAGAAGTCTTTATTTATTTTGACTTCCACCTGTGATCCTTATTTATTTTAACTTTTGGCTTTAGCCTTTTTTCAGGTGCCCCTATGGTCATTAACTGTGGTCTTTTTTTATTTCAAAAGTACATCATCATAAACCAAAAGAGTTATTAATGCTTTTATCTCACACACTGCGTGACACCTAGATCTAGTACTAGGGTAACTTGACCAAGGGTAGCTAATCCTTGGAGAAGCACACCAAGTCCATAGATCAAGGGTCAGAGTGCCATACATGCCCATACCCAGTCTAGGGCTTACAGTGTCTTCATTCTCCAAGAGAATGGCTACTCAGAACTAAGCTGAGTCTACCAGTCCTAGACTAGTCTACATCGTGGTCCCAGACCAGATGTCTACTCAACACAAGGTTGAGTCTACCCAGGGCAGAGCTGAGTCTATATCATGGTCCCAGACCAGATATCTACCATTCAACAAAATGGTTACTCAACACTGGGTTGAGTCTTCACCGTGGTCCCGGATCAGGTGGTCCTATTCTCCTAAGAGAAGGGCTCTCGATGCTGCTCAGAAAAATCAACGCAGACGACGGCCAATTGCACTACTCCAACATGTTGGACGGGCAGTCGGACGCCGTGGTGGCTGCACTGGCGGCCCTCGGCTTTCCTGGGTTTTTTGTGTATGCATTTTGCACACGAATCTTCTCCAAAATCTGGAGAAAAGTGGAATAAGGGCCGCCCATCTTTGACAAAGAAATTATAGGAGCACACAGAAATCAACACGGCTCTGTGAGATATTAATAAACCCAGTTACCCCACCAATATATGTAAAACCAGCTTGAATCGAAAAAAAGGAATAGCCGGGCTATGGAGCGCAGAGGCAAAAGCGGCGTTCACGCCGTAGTTGTACCCATGCCTGGGCAAGGGCATATCAATCCCACGATGCAGCTCGCAAAGAAGCTTGCATCGTGGGTCGAGAAGAAGCTGTACCATCATTTGTTAATCCAGGAAGCCAGGAAGAGGGGCGTACTCTCCCTTCTCAGCTCGTACTCATTAATGCTGGGCGTACTTTTATTTGGCAGGTCGTACCATCATTTATCAGCTCGTGTAGGATTCAAGGGGGCCATGCACCATCATTGCAGGCCGTACCTTCGCTTATTGTCATAGTATGTCAGAAATCAGGTTAGATCTGTTGAGATAATGCTATTATATTGCTACTCATGAGGTTATTATTGTTTATCAATTATCGTTAAATTTATCTGGTTGCTTTTTATATTGAATCCAAAGAAACAATGTTTAGCACAAATTCTGTGTATTTCCATGGCAAACCCACAGAAAAAACAAATCAGCCACACGGAAAATTATAACAGCACTTAGAGAGGACATTACAGACATTGCCTTAAACATTGCCATTTGCAAGTCCCCCGTAAGCACTTATTCTTGGAAACATTGAATTTGTAACATATGGTCAATTGCTGGGATGGTCAAATGGGATTTCATCACCAGGCAAAGGCGTGATAGCCATCAACACCAATCTGTTCTTATAATCTTTTGAAAACTGAATTCTATACTATCCTAGCGTTTCCGTGTGGCTTTTGAAGGCCAAATGTGCACTGTATATGTGATGGTGCATTGTAACTGTCTGGGAAAGTCCTATGTTATTTATTATGGAACTGGTTTTGGTTGGATGAATATTAAATATGTCTCTTCAACTATATATTGCAAACTGCCTAAGGCAATTATTTTTATTGTACATCTATATGCCAGTAAATGCAAAGACAATTTCGATGCCCCTCGGCCCAAAAGAAAAAACCCTATACAGATTGAAATCCATAACAGGCGTCAAATTAACACAAATAATGTAAGTACATAAGTAAGGCTTTAATAAGTGTAAAACATTAAAAAAAAAGGATTTCCTAAGCATGATTGAAAGATTAAGCCTATCCACTGCCACTGAGCAGTTTGGACCATGCAATATTGTGGAAGCCACTTAAAAACATGCATTACATTTGGATTATCAACATACACAAATTTTGCACATGAACTTATGGTGTTGTATGTATGGGAGTGGTAAGCAATCTTCACCTTCAAAACTGAAACGGCAACCTCATCTTCCCCGTGGCCTTTACTCAGACCTAGCAGTTTCTTTGTTTGCCCTGCACCCTCTCCCGCCTTCACACTTACTAACCTTCCTTCTCTCAGTAGTAGCTCCATTTATTGTACGGGCGCTGTGGGCATGAACACAAACAGTGAACTCCAACCAGCCAGCTCAGTCGCCATTCTTCATTCCGCTGCTTTGATCACATCAGTGTACCCGGCGATTCATAATATTTATTATCACTGTCAACTTAAGCACCTTTTTGCCCAATCTCTGGTCACGCCCAGCGATGGAATATTTTGCATCGGCATTTTGATGGTCTGGTTTAACCGTCGTTTACGCATAGCAATACAAATTTTAAAAAGTAATTTTGAACAGTATCTTCCTCGTTCCAAGCACTAGGAATGACTGGCAATCACTTGAATAACCGGTTCTGCCAACTCTCCGGTCAATAGAGTTTCTGGTGCTGAATAAATAGTTAGTGCAGGAATGCACTTTCATCCCAAGCATTGTACGGCTGATCATATTCAATACGAAAATGCTTACTAATACCGGCCGTTTATAAGGATGCGAGGTGACAAGAAAACCTCCAATTCCCACTCTCTAAGATCTAGCAGTGGGGCGTTTTGCAAATTCGGTGAAGATTCATGACAAAAAAAACTAATAAAACCAGCCCGAATCAAAGGTCAAAAAGTCCCCTATTTAGACAACTAGGATAAAGACTCCCTTTGGATACAAGGATGAATTGACTAGTTTAGTCTTAGTGCACAGTCATTCTGGATTTGAACATGTTACTTCTTAAGAAGCAACACATACTCTTAACTATTAAGAAGCAACACATAATCTTAACCATTAGGCCTATTCATGCTATACCTAGTTTTTTTATATTATTACATTTTTATGTTAATAATAGTATTAATATATTTATCTTCCATCAAACTATACTTTCTAAGTTTTAATTTACAAACTATTCATTCACTAAAAATTAGAAACATCTATTAAATTATAATTATTTTGCTGCTATTTTATTTGCAAGTTGCATTGATTTTCACAAAAACATAAAAACTCATATAACTCAATGATTCTTTCATTATGTTTTTATTTTTTCATCATTGCAATGAGCTTCTACACTCTACAAATTTCACTCATCGATGCTCATTGATTACATTAACATCGTTGAGAGTTGGAAGGTGGAACTCATGGGAGTTAGAGGACCTTGGAAACAGAGTTTGAGAGTTATTTACATTATCATAGGTAAAGCATTATATTTTTGACATTATACTTACTAATGAGGTATTGCACTATATTTTTGGCATTATATTGATTGGTTTGTTTAGATAGAGAGATTTACTTGAAATCTATGATTTTGGCAGTATATTTATTGATTTGTTTAGATTTAGAGATTTACTTTAAATCTATGATTTTGAAGAATTGTTATAGAGTAAGTCTATGTATTTTTTAATCATTTTAATAACATCAATAATGTATGTGTAACGTTTGTCCCATAATTTCGGTAATTATGTAGATTGAGATTCAAAGAGTGTTGACTAATTCTCTAGAACTCCCATAGAAATTGCAATAATCATCTGTTATATTTCTCTTATGGTTCTATTTCAGTTAGAGATTCAAGTACTGAGTAAGGGCATTCTGAGACATGAATTCTGTGTTCAACATTTGAAATGAAAATAACCTTATAGAATAAACAGTACTCAAATAGAATATACACACACAACAAAGGGCATACAGGTCTATATTCTATCTCTATAAATCAAATCTTATTTTATTATGTATTTTTTAGAAAACAAAAAACTCTTTGCATAATTTAGTTTCACAATTGAAGGGTAAAATTTTAAACAAAACCTTTCACGATGGGTAATATTAAAACCCAAAACGTCAAACAAAAAAAATGCGAGGTGTAGACACTGGTCAAGTCGCTATCATTTGCCCAACTTTATTCATAAATTTTTAAATATAGCCCAAGTTTAAACTTTCAAAAAAATGTTAGGAATAAAATCATTAATTTTTTTTATTTACTAAAATTTCATGAAAAATATATTAAAATTGAAGTACTATAACATATTAGTTCTTTGTATATGAGACATCTTTTTTTAAGTACTAAAAAATATTGATATAAAAATACATCATAGTTTAAATTGATGAAAACTATTAAGAACCAATTAATTTGCATCTTGTTATAAAGAGATTTCTTACCAACATAAGTACATGCGTAGACTTTGTGATGTTAAAACATGGTCGTTGTTATTGGTAATTTTTTTGTTCCAAAAGAAATCAAATTTTCTTAGAGCCAAATATATAAGTAAGTAATTGGTATCAAAGCCAAATATATGTATGTAATTGGTATTAGAGTCATTGGTTTATGTTAAAGTTTCACGTAATTTAAACTTACATTTTTGTATGGTCTCTCATTGCACCTAGTGCAATCTTTGAGATCAAAAGCCGTGCAAGTTTATGTGTTTTGTTTTCTTAGAGTTTTGTGCTTTGTTGACTTGGTGATTATATGTATTAGTCTCGTTCGCATCAAAAACGTCACGATCAAATGTTTATAAGAGATAGTAACCACTTGTGAAATCCTCATATCTTGAGTTTGACTTTAGGTAGCATATCCAGTAATTTTTTGGAGAAAAGGTTCAAGTATCAAGGAAGCAAAACTTCCCAGAGGTAGCAATAGTGCAGTGGGTTGTAAGTCACAAGTAAGTCTGTTATAGGCAAGAAGTATGTATCCCCTTTCAAGAAAGACCTTTATCGCAAGGTTACTTTGATAGTTAAAGAAATAAGTTGCTAAAAAGAGTGAGCCACTGGATTTTAAAGGAACTATCCATGGCATCTCCCATATCAAAGTCAATTTGTATGAATGACTGATCCCACTTAGTTCATGGTCCTCTAAAGTCAATTCCACATCTCTTTCTGTTGAGGAAATCAAACATCTTCCAAAATGGCATCTTCTCGATCGCAAACCCTCTTACTTATATAAATTCAATCCATTTCTCTTGAAATCCATGACTCGTTGCTATACATTTAAATATGTTCTCTCTATTGAAGACACTCACCTTGATAACCGCTTTCTTTTTTTATGAAAAAATATGATTTAGGAAAATTTAAGAATGTTTGTTATAAATTTCTTCATTTGGGATGTGTACATATTGGAATCACTCCATTATTTTGAAAATGCCTCAATGCTTCATATTTGGATTGCGTTTTAGATTACATGCATGTTTCATTTGTAAATGCACTTTTTGGTGTTATGCAAGCCCCTCTTCAGGATGGCCTTGTACATTTAAAAGTTTATCCCAATTTCCAAGTTTCTCTCTCTCTCTCTCTCTCTCTCTGACCCTAACATCTTAGATTTGCTCACATTTCATCTCCAAACTTTTGGGTTAGCAAGGAAGCATAAAAGTGAACACCTTGCTATCCATTACAGAGTTGTCTACAAGGATACAAATACTCTGAACCATGTTGTCTTCCATGGAAGAAAAAAAGGTGAAAGTGTTGTATTGTAAACTAATTTCCAAAACCAAGTCATCTCAACTTCTACTATTTCTTGGAAAGAATTATCGATTCCTAGAAAATGGTTGGTAGATATGACACATGTACATATATAACTTAAGATTTTTGCCCCTATTAATACTGAAGTCCAGAAGATAGACAGAAGTAGAAGTAGTATCTCTTTTAGAGATTCTTTCAATTCTTTGCCATCATGTTCTAGCTTCAAAGAAAGAGAAACATATTTCATGCATGAAGAACTAATCCATGACAGATCTAGATCAAAATGTAAATAGTGTCATGTGCTAGCCAACAAACCAACTAACCATGTGGTTATGATGCTTGGTTTGGAATGGAAACTGACAAGAGAAGATGACCATCGAGAAACTACTACTCCTTAACAAGACATAGATTTTTAAGAAGAAAAATTTCCTCCTCTAGGAAATTTTATCAGGTGGTCTAAAAATGGCATTGTTAAAGCTACTGCAAAATTCCAAATGGTCTGTAAAAATGAGGATGAATTAGATTCTTCTTTACAAATGCAAAACTAGCAGAATATAGCTATTAAATGTGTCTTGTGTAATATTGATAATCTACATAGAGATGTGTATAAAATTGCTTTTAAGAATAGAAACTCTATATATGTGTGTCCAAGCTTGTGAAAGAGGAATTCCAAGCTTGGAAAGGGATATGGATAGGCTTGAGAATAGAAAATAAAATCCTTAGAGACATTAAGCTAAGTCTCATTGAAGAATTCTTGAAGAAGTCAATTCCCAAATTCAATCTTGTTGAATTGATCAAATCTTTGATGGATGCGCCAACTCTTTATGCTCGTAGACCTAACTAGAAGTATCCCATTTTTTGGTTCAAAGAGCCTTATTCACTGCTCGATGCCATGTTCTGCAAACTGTATGGCCTTCCCAACTGCTCATACTTTAGGACTGAATGGGATCCTATAGCCTATCACATCATTTCCACTGGCCAATCATTTAGCTGGGCTCAAATACTATCAGTGGTTTTGAGGGATTTTATTTCGCAAGCACAAAAGACCAAATCTTCCAAAAACCCAAGTTTTATCTTTTTGCTTATGTGGTAGATATCATCTGCTCCTCATTTTCCTTCCCCGCCGTGAATTGGAAGTGGACCAAGCAAATTCCACCTGTTCACATCTATTTTTCAACCTTGTGGAAGGACAATTATATTCCTCTGATTTATGAGTCTTCTTGGCAAGATATTTGCCAATTTTTTACAATATTTAATAACTCAGTGAAAGATTTGCTAATTTTGACAAAAAAATTTAATGAAGTGAAATATTCGCCAAGATTTTACAACATTATATAATAAAATGAAAGATTCGCCAAATATTTTATATATACATATTATATTATTAATAACATCACCTTCAATTTTTCTTATATATCAGAGAGATTCGCCCATTTTTTATACATATAAATCTAGGGGGGTTCTTAAAATCATCCTTAATTGTCAGACACCTATTTCTCTCTAGGGAGATTATTAGTTTTCTTTATGTGAAGAATACTTATCTCTAATGAAGGTAGTTGATTTCATCCCACTTTGTCCAGCAAGCAAAGAATCCTATTCATCCATGCATTGGGTGGGTAAATACATAACCGTGATGGAGACCCAAGGGTGTGCAAGACATGCTCACATTGGTAAGAGTCACTTTTGCAGTAGTGATGGATCTATTGATGCATTTGATATTGTGATGTTATGTTAGCAATAACCAAGGAATCTATGGTTGCAATATGACGCTTTCCCTACATATCCATGCATACCTTGGGGGAAGAAATACATAGTGGATGAGGTATTGCCTCATGGCATAAGATTCGGTGTGAAGCATGGAGACATTGTGGGGATGTTGAATGCCTCACCACCATACAAGGAACAATTATGAACTACTTATATCATCTTGAATACATTGAGAAGTCACTACAAAAACATGAGAAGGTTCTTGAATACCTTCCACCTGGAAGACCACCCAATGAAGGAGTGAAGCACATGATCAAGTTGAAGGTGAGTACACCACCTAACATGATTCCATCTTCAAATAATACCATTTCTTTAGAAAGAAGAAACTTGCATCCAAATGAAAGACACCATTCCATCTATGACAGAGCCATCCTAACAATCATGCATGCAATGGCTATGTCTAGTCAAAACTCAGTGGAGAGCCAATTGTGAACAAGTTTGATCATAACATTTGGATGTGTTGTTTCATGACACAAAAAGAGCCCAATGACTAGCAACAAAGATTGTAAGTGAAGTTCAAGTTTATAATTTTGGCCATGAATGCAAGAAGGGAGAAAATGTTGTAGTAGTAGATGCACTTCTCTCCCTAATGGAAGCTTCACTTGATTGAGAAATTCATCTAGTAGCAAAACAATCCAAAGGCAAAGTTGTACATAAGCTTCTAAATGGTTGGTTCCAAGAGGAGCAGTTTGAAATCAAGGATGAATTCATTTCTTGGGTGCCAAAATCATTTTTATGAAGGAGTTTATGGGGGTTTGCCATGATTCATTCCTAGCTAAGCACTCCCTTAAAAGGGGAGTAAAATCTCCACAAAAGATCTCTCAACTTTGCAAACATATGAAGAGGTTCAAAGAAGAAAGTGGAAAGAACATTCATGAATTCTTTGAGATGGTATTCACAAAGCTCCATGTGAGTCCAATTGCATCCACAATCATCCCGAAAAAGGAAAGGAATGGAATGAACGAGGAAAAACACTTTCCCATGTTTTGTCTCCACATTGGTCATCACCAGTTTATCTTGATGTGTTAAGAGGAGAACCCATCTAAACCAACTACCTTCCCTTGTCTTATTCACCAACCCAAATTAATTCCCCATGAGTTGGTTGGGTATTTATTGCCCTTGGGGGACGAATGCATGGGTATCCGTCATCTCTGGTAGGACTGTCAGTCCTTTGACCACACTCATGCCCCAAAGAGGCAGATCGCACTCATCTCCTCATGTGGACAGATAAGCGCATTCCACATTCATGCAGGAGGAAGCTTGGCCGCAGGCAGGCATTGGCATTTTGCATTTTCCTTTCACGACCGGGTCTGGTGTGTGATTTTTCCTTCACGTTGGGGTCATTTCCTTCCTTACAAACAGGCAGAGAGTTGGCCATAGGGCATTCACGTTCTGCATTCTCCTTTCCTGATTTTGCCTATGTGTCTGAATTCCTTCACGTGGGAAGGGGTCGTGATCTTCTTTTTACGTGGGTTGAGAGATCATTGTATCTTCTCCACTAATTTTGGGATGTTGTGAGTCGTTTTGGCCACATTAGGGCCATAAACAACTCTGGAAATAGACTGTCACGGTCTAAGTTTTTTTTACCCATTTGCCACGATTTTGGTCCTACGGTGTTTTCCCTTCAGTCCCAAAGTTGTTATTGTGTGTGTATATGGTTGTTGGTATTTGGACTATTTTTGGAGTGGAAATGGGGTCTGAGCTTGCTTGACAAACCTAGTGTGTGTGCAGGAGCCTCACAGACAAAGCTAGAGGGATGGCTTTCTTCTTTACACCCCCTGAATAGCACTGGAAGGGAAGGCATAGCCTGAGGGACTGTATAGCAGAGAAGGGGATGCTTCCTTGTGTTGGGTGTGTAGATGTTTTAGAAGTCAGGCTAGTTCTGGTGCAGATGTCCATAGCTCTTTGGTTGAGCTCACTAGCTTAGTAGTTATCCTTTCCAGCTCCTTCATTGCCTGATAAACCCAACTGTGTTGGCTTGGCTGATTTTTGTGTATCCTTGGCTACGTGTGAGCCTACTAGTGTTCCCTTTATTCTTTATGGAAATCATGCCCAACTCAGGGGTGGCAGTGTTGCTGAGAGATTGATGAGCACACTGGCCTATGGTTGGGTGGAACGTTGCAGCGACATAGCTGGTTGCGGGGAAGCTTCTTCATAAGATAAGTATCTCGTGTGTTTAAATCCTTGCAGCTATATTTTATTTTATAATTAAGATGAACATGTTAAATGTTGTGAATGAATGTGGGCTTTGGTCCTGATCGAGATTCAATCCAAGAAACCCTGCTTTGTTATTCTTGCCCTGGTTTGCGTGTGGATCCTAGACCTCTTCTAGATCCTAGTGATCGGTGCCTGAAGGCTGGCGGTGAAGCTTATTTTTTGCAGATAAATTATGGGATCTGGTGGCTACTGGTTTTTGTTCTTGTAGGAGGAGTCAAGAAATCTGGAGGCTGGAGTCTTTGCTAGCTCCTCTGAAGAATAGCTCGGAGTCCTTTCTGCCCTTGAATTTCTTCTCTGGCCGATTGGAGTCTGCAAGTCTGAAATCGAAGTTGAGATCCTCTGCATCCTGCATCTTTCTTTGGTGCTTTTCTCAGGCCTCTTGTGGGGTCTCTGTTGTCTTTCTATTTTGGTAGAAGTTCTTTTTCCCCAAGGTGGTGTTATGGTGTTGATGGACCCTCCTCTCCCTCTTCCTCCATACCTAGAGGATTTCAATAGATTGATAGCTTCTAGTGGCAAGAGGAATGGGGGCCCTGCCCAGAAGTTTATCAAGAAAGTGGATATCCCATCTATAGAGTTACCTGCTGCTCAGACCTGTCGGTCTGCCTTAAATCTAGCTGAACGGGGGTTAATTGGACAATTCACTGGGCTTTGGCCTTCTCCAAAGGCCATTGATGGTTGGGTGCAGAGAAACTAGCGACCCTTAGTTTCTGACGGCATCCAAAACCATTTCATCGGTCATGGTTACTATGTCTTCGTCTTTGACTCTACAAAGGATTGTGACCTTATCTTTCGCAATGGCCCATACTTTATGGGCCCTCAGGGGCTCTACTTGAACAAGTGGTCCCCTGATTTTGATCCCTCTCAAGATGTCCTATCTGCTGTCTCGGTCTGGGTTAGGCTCCCTCACCTCCCCTTACATTGGTGTAACTCAGACTCCCTTGAAGCCATTTGGAACATGCTTGGTAAATATACTGACAGGGCTGATCAGAAAGATCAATTCTCTTGTGCTAGGATTTGTGTCGAGGTCGATCTTAAGACTGGCCTTCCTAAGGAAATCAACTTAACAGTTGTTGATTAGTCTCATATCCAGGAGATGGATTATAAGCAAATCCCATTTAAGTGTAGATTTTGTCATGGTTACAGCCACTTTGCCTGCAACTGCAAGAAAAAATCAGAAGATGAGATGGAACATGTGAAAGATGCACAGTGGACTCAAGTCCAGAAAGCAGGAACTTCTCAGGGACCTAGAAAGAAAGGCAAAGAAAAAATTGTGACAGGAGTCTCTTCTATTGGGATCAATCCTCCTTAGGCTGTGGCCAATTCCATTGGTCCTTCAAATCAATTTGTTGTTCTCAGCTCTTCCGAGGACAAACTAGAAGAAGGAGAATTACAACATCTTGAAGGGCTCGTGTTGGAAAATGAAGTCACAGTAACTCTGGATCAAGTTGGCCCAGATTTTTCGTCTCCTTTAGGGATTGGAGAATCTTCCCCTGATCCGATTGGGGCTAGTTATTCTCCTTCGTATGCAGACATTGCTCGTAAAAAAATGACTGATAGCTCTGGTTCTTCAGAAGAAGATTCCATTGATCAGTTCTCCAAAAAATATGGCAGAAAGTCTAAGAAGGAAATACGGGAAGAAGAGGCTGAGAGGATTAAGGCTCAAGGAAGCCAGTCCACCATCAAAATGTCTTATGGATGAAATAAGAGAACCATGCCTCCAAAGGGAGTAACAACTCCCTCAAACTTGAGCAAGTAATGCAGTACATCTCTTGGAACTGTAGAGGATTGGGGAACCCAATCAAAGCTCAAGCAGTCAAAGATATTTTAAAAATGGCCCCTGCCAAAATTCTCCTGCTCCAAGAGACCAAGATTGAGGAGGAAGCTCTCATTCTTTTAAGCAAAAATAATTGGAAATTTACATCGAACAAAACGGTGAGTGCCAGAGGCACCTGTGGAGGATTAGCCACGCTATGGTGTGATAAGAATTTTCTGTTATCAATTTTTTATGCTACTCGGCACTGGATTTTCACAGAGCTATTCCACTATGATAGTAAGTCCTCTATCACTCTTTTTAATTTGTATGTACCAGTGAATTATTCTGAAAAGCAAGATTGTTGGAGGACGTTATCAGAATTCCTTGAGTCTTGTTCTCTAGTCAATATTATTTTAGCAGGTGATTTAAATATAACATTAGCTCCGAATGAAAATAAAGGAGGCCTTCGTGGTAAGGACTTCATGCAAGATATTGTGGAAGATTTGATTCAAGACTGGAATTTGATCGATTTAAAACCTAAGCAAGGACGCTTTACTTGGTCTAATAATAGAGTGGGCTCTACATGCATTTCAGCCAGGCTCGACCGATTTCTTGTCCACTGCCCCTTGATTGATGGGAAATTGATTATCTCAACGAAAATTTTACCGAAGCTAACTTCAGACCACCATCCAATTTCATTACAGATTGAAAAGGAAGAGGAACTTGGGCCTATCCCGTTCATGTTCAGTCCCCTTTGGATCGAGAGAGTTGGTTTTATGGACGTTGTAACTCATGCTTGGTCTCAATTTGTTGTTGGCTCCCCCAGTTTTGTCTAGGAACAGAAATTGAAGAATACTAAACTAGCATTGAAGCTCTAGGTAAAAACTCCTCTTCCCACTCCTACGTCCATCAGAATTGACAGAGTTTCTGAACTAGCTTCAATTCAATTTGATTTGGAAGATAAATTTATCTCCACTTCTCATCTAGTTCTGGAGAAATCGACTTAGCTCATTGCCTCTCAATCTTTTAGATATGAAGAGGAAAATCTCAGGTTAAAGTCTCGTTGCCTCTGGCTGAATTCAGGAGATAAGAACACTGCTTATTTCCACTGTCAATGCAGAGTTCATCTCTCCAAGAATCATATCTCAGAAATCCCCTCTGGAGATGAGGTTACTATAAAAGGCCAGGATATTTTAAAACATTCTGCCAGGACGCACTTTCAGATCCTTTTTCAGGATGATGGTCTTATTGATGAAGAATTAACCTCTGCATATTTGGATGAAGTTTGGTAAGTGAGGAGGATAACTTAGTCCTTATGCATCCCTTTTCTGAACAGGAAATTGTTGAAGTCTCTGGGCCATGGAATCAGATAAGGCACCTAGGTCGAATGGATTCTCCTTTCATTTTTATAAAGTCTGTTGGCCCATCATTAAAACAGATTTGGTCCGAATGGTGATTGCCTTCCAAAATAAAGAAAAAGTAGGAGGGTGCACCAACTCTACCTTTCTCGCCCTCATCCCCAAGGAAGCCAATCCTTCTCCCTTTGACAGGTTCTACCCTATTTCGCTGTGTAATGCCTCCCACAAGATCCTAGCTAAACTTTTAGCTAACAAATTTAAGCTCTTGCCTGGGAAATTGATCTCTCCTCTCCAGGGGGGATTTGTCAAAGGCGGACATTTAGTGGATAATGTTATCCAAGTTCAAGAAGCTATCCATTCAAGCTTCCAAAAGAAGGAGAAAGGTATGTTAATTAAGTTAGATATGAAGAACACTTTTGATATGTTAATTAAGTTAGATATGAAGAATGCTTTTGATAGAGTTAAGCTTCCCTTTCTATATGATGTCCTGCTTTCTTTTGGTTTTTGCTCTGACTTTGTAAGTCTGATCAAAGCATGCACTGACGGACCTTGGATTGCTCCATTAGTCAATGGCAGACCTACTGACTTTTTCAAAGCTTCCCGGGGTCTCCGCCAAGGTTGTCTGATGTCTCCCTTTTTATATATTTTGACGGTTGAATCTCTCAGTAGAAAGCTCATTGTAGAAAAAGAAGTTGGTTACATCCCGAGCATCAGGATTGCTAGGGGTGTGGATCCTATCAATCACGCTCTTTTTGTCGATAACTCACTTCTTCTAGGCGGGGCATCCATGAAGATAACAAGGGCTTTCAATGAAATTCTTAAAAATTTCTGTCAAATATCAAGAGCGTTAATTAACAATAACAAAAGCGATGTTTATGGTTGGAACGTTGACCAATTGTCTATTCTCTGTATTTCAGAGTTCTTGGGCTTCCTAGGATTCGACAAATGGGAAAAGATTAAGTATTTGGGTCTTCCTTTAAACCTCAGCTCTTCCCATCCCTCTCTTTGGTTGGATGTTCTTGCAAAGTTAAAAGCTGAAATCACTTCTTGGGAGGTCATTAGCTAACCAAGGCTGGGAAACTGATTCTGGTTAAGGTTGTTTTGTCAGCTTTTCCTATTTTCCAATCTGCCTTGTTACTGGCCCCAAAGAGTATCCTGGCTCAGATCTCTAAATTTCTACGTGACTTCCTTTGGTCGGGTGGAAAAGGCAGTCAAAACAAGATGCATTTAGTTAGCTGGGAAGTCCTTAAGAGACTGTTTTCAGAAGGTGGTCTTCAAATTCGGGATCCTGGTATGGCTAATCTGGCAGCTATTTGAGGATAAACATCATCCTGTTAGTAAAATTTTTTGTATGAAATATCTCAAGGGTGCCTCCCTTAGATCCATCTCTTCTGCTAACACTCCTTCAGGTACTGCTATTTGGAACTCTTGCAGGAAAAGCTTTGAATTCTTTAACCAACAGCTCTTTAGAATCCCTTGAAATGGGAAAAGTATCTTCCTCTGGGAGGATAAAATCTCCAGTAACCCCCCTCTTTCCTCCGTTCTTCTGTTGACAACAATTTTAAATTGAGCAACAAATAAAGGTCTCATTAGATTGGTTGATATTTGCACTAGGGATAATTCTAGTAATTGGTCTGGCTGGACATTTCCAGACCTTCCTGTTGGCTTACTTCCTCAAAAACATATGATGTTGTCTTCTCTATTTGGTCTTTCTCCCATTCATTTATCCCACAAAGATCATTGGGGTTGGGGCCACGATGGGTTCTATTCTACTGCTAAAGGCTTCAACGCCCTTCATTCTTCCCATAGCTCATTATTTCCTCCTGTAATATGGAAAACAATTTGTTTTTCTCATTGCGAGCTGAAGGTAAATTTTTTCACGTGGCTTGTATTAAATAATAAGATTTTGACTGGAGATTCCCTCTCTAAGCGTGGCTTTGGTGGTCCCTTTCAATGTTGTCTATGCAAAATCGTTGTGGAGACTACAGATGTCCTCCTTGTTGACTGCGATTTCTCCAGGAAGGTATGGGATTTGGTCCTTCAAGGTTTTAATTGTACATTTCCTTCTCAGCCTTCAGCAACTGCTCTCTATATAGTGTGGTATGACCAGCGACCTTCGAAATCAAGTTCAACTATTATGCACTCACACTGGCATTCGATTCTGAAATTTACTTGGTGGGCATTATGGTTAGCCAGAAATCATTGTATTTTCAAAGAACAAATTCCTATCATCCAGATCATGGCCAATAAATCAAAATTGTGGTTTGCTGAATCTAGTGGCATGCTATCGCCTTCTCATTTTTTGGGGTTGAGTGCTAGATCTCTTGATTTTGGGTTGAAATTGAAAAGTGCTAAACTTGTCAATCATCCTTCATGGAGGTTTCGTGGAAGTCATGACATTTTTCACAAAATATGGATGAATTCCTCCTCAGCTGTAATATTCTTCGATGGTGCTTCAAAAGGGAATCCTGGGGTGTTTGGAGCTGGTCGCTTGGTTTTTTCTCTTGACAATTTGATTAAATCAAGTTTTAGATGGGGGCTTGGATCCTTGACAAATAATCAGGCTAAATGCTATAGCCTTTTTATGGCTTCCCAGATCGCTATGGAAAAAGGTTATAAGTCTGTTCAAATTTTAAGCGATTCCGAGATGTTGATTAAAGCCATAAATTCAATTGATAGTTTCAATAATTTTGCTTTGAATATTATTCTTAAGAGAATCAGGATAATTTTGAAAGGTTTTGAGAAGATTGAATCCTTTCACATCCTTCGAGATTTAAACAATCTTGCTGATGTTCTGGATAATAAAGCCTGTCTTCTCCCATAAGGATCCCTTTGCATCAATGGGACAGCCAGTTATTTTCATCCAATTCCATAATGGTGCTTCTTGCAGTTGATTTTTGTTTTTCAAGGGAAATTCCCTCTTCTCTTTAAGGTTCTGATCAGATTCTTGTATTTTCGAATTTTGTAATTTGGCTGACTGGTATTGCCAACTCAATCCAGCTTCCTTCTTCTCAATAAAATTAATCGTTTTTGTTAAAAAAAAAAAGTTGTTGTGAATGAATCAATTACTTTCGTTGTTTAATGAATTCATCAGCATATGTATTTCCTTTCATTGCATTTTATATTGTGTTCATGGGGCTTAGTTTGGCCCTAACAGTTAGTTGTTAGTCGTGTCCTCTCTGTCGAGTAGAGGGGTGGGGACCTGACAGTGGTATCAGAGCCCAAGGTCGTAGCTTTGGGCCTCAATGGGCCATGAAGAGTCAACCTATGTGCCCAGTTGACAGTAGCCACAACAGAGAAATTCCAAAATTTTTCTAAGTGATTGAGCATTCTTCCTTGTCAGCTGAGAAAATTGAAGTGGGCCGACCATAGCAGATGGATTTTGAGAATCGAGGCGCTGCATAGCGATGGAAAAATGCTGGAAACCTTTCCGTAAGTAGCGGACATAACTTAGGAATCGAGCCGATGTGTGGCGATGGGGAAAATAAGATCAGAGTCGCAATGGCGACTGAGAAAGGTTGAAGGCAAGCCGTAGTGATGGCTGGGTTGCCAAGAATGCGCCGATGGATGCATTTTCTGAAGGGAGCCGCAACGGTGGGCGACAAGTAAAGATTGCTCCGCTACAATGAAAACTTTGGAGGTTTCTTTTCGACACAGCGGCGGGTGTAATTGTAAGAACGAGGCCCATCGACAGATAAGAACTCGGGAAGGAGCTGATGAATATTGTCCGGGTCGAGCCGATGCACGGTGGGTGAAAGAGAAAGAATGAGCCAACGAAGCAGTGGGAGGAAGAACAAGAAAGAGCCGCGATGGTTGCAAAAATAAAGGAAAGGATGAGCCGCAATGGCAAAAAGAAAAGAAAGAAATAATCGCTACGGCGGTGGAAGAGAAAAGAAGATGGAGCCGCTACGGTGACACGTGAGAAAGGGAGACAGAGCTGCTACGACGGTGGGTGAGAAAGGAAGAATTAGTCGCAGCGGCGGCGGGTGGAATAGGAATATGGAACTGCCATGTCGGAGGAAAAATAAAATTCTCATCAAAACAGAGTTTTGGTAGGGCAATTCAGAAGGCTTTTTTAGTGGGATTTCAGGGGCCAAAAAGATGGAAAAATGGCAACGTGTTTATGTGCTAGATTGCGTGAAATAGAAATGTTTATAAGAAAAAACGAGGGCGCTGCCCTCGACCTGCCCTGCAGTGGTGGAAGCCACAAGGGGAAAAGCCCCCTTGCCCTCGTCATCCCCTTTAGACAGTCGTTATTGTGAAATAAATTTCTATATTTTGACAAAGTTGCCAATGTATGATGTTTCCAATGCAGGTAAGTAATGAATGATTCATGTTAATGTTATACAGCTAACAATTGTGTGTATTAACACATTTTGCAGAATCATAGACACCTTTAAGGCAACATTCCACATAGTTCAGTGCGGTAAAGTAAGTTGTGGCTCAGCCATGAGAACCTTCAGTATGAATGATGCACAGGATCCCAATGAGTATGAGGAAGATGTTATGGGAGAAAACATCCGTGTGGGGAATGTTGAGACAGAGTCAAATGGGAGAAGATTTCAAGATACTGCCCCAGATTTTGCAGGCACCATGAAAAGCCTAACGATGGAGATGCAAAGTTATAGGGCAGATAATGAAAGATTGGTTAAGGCTCAGGAGGAGCAGAATCAGCTGAATGCAGCCATGTTGCAAATTTTGATAGACATCGAGAGGAGGATGAACTCTGGGGACCAGACAATAAGACCGGAAGGTAGTAAGAGCAGTACCAGAAGAAGGAAGAGATCTCCTAGTGGGTCATCTGACTTTGAAAGATCCACTAGTGGTTCAAGTTCTTCTTCTCACAAGAATGAGAGGAAGAGGCGTTACCGGAACCATTCACGTGATGAATTTAAGAAGGCAAGGCATCCTACCTTCAATGGTGAGAGAAAGAATGGACAAGAAGCTGAAGCTTGGCTTCTTGGGATGAGAAAATATTTCCAAGTCCAAGACTACTCTGGAAATATGAAGGCAAGGGTAGCCATATTCAATTTGACTGGAAGAGCATCCATATGGTGGGAGCACTTTAGGCAGGTAAAGAATATCAATGGAAGGAAGATTGTATGGAAGCAGTTCCAGAAGTACTTCAAGCAGAAGTACCTTTCTGACAAGTACTAAGATGATAAGATCAAGGAATTCCATGAGCTGAGGTTAGGACAACATATCATGGAAGAGTATGCAAACAAGTTCCTAGAACTTTTGAGGTATGTCAGGTACATCAAAGATGAGAAGGTAAAAATCCAGCGTTTCTTGAGTGGATTGCCTCAGTATTACAAAGACAGAATTGATTTTTATGAACCTATAACTCTAGAAGAAGCAATAAGGAAGGCTAAGTATTGCTATGAGCAAAGCAAAGGTAAACCTCATTACCATAAGACATGGAAGGACAAAAGGAATGAAAAGTCTGACCAAAGGAAGAAATGTTTCAAACCTTCTAACTTTAGGAATCAGCAGAAGCAACCAGCCAGAGTGGTGAGAGAAAAACACGGAGAACCACAGCTGAATAGAGGACCACTCCAATGTTGGAAATGTGGAGGACCCCACATGCACGGGAATTGTCAACTTGAGAATGAGAATGCAAGGCTAGCTTACAACATTCAAGAGGAAGAAACAGTGGATCAAGTAGCAAGGGCCGTCCCTAGGATTTATGCAGCATTGGAGGACCACCAGGCATATCACCAGTCAAATGTGGTTGAAGTTGCAGGTAAGATTGTTGAGCAATCTGTTTCTATTTTGATTCACCTTGGTTCTACTCACAGTTACATTACTCCTAGAGTCGTGGAGATTTGTTCTTTTAAGAAAGTAAAGCGTAGAAAATATTGGTTAGTTCAACTAGCCACTTGAACTAAGAGGAAGGTTAGTGAAGTGGTAGAGAAATGTCCATTGGTTATGAATGGATTGGTCACTTGTGTAGATTTGAATGTTCTATCACTTGGTTCCTATGATGTTCTCATCGGAATCGATTGGTTAGAAGCTCACAGGGCAAAGCTTGACTGTTATAATAAGACTTTTGAATGCATGGATGAAGAAGGGAACCCAATAGTTGTAAGAGGCATTCCAAAGGTGATTTCAGTAGGGCAAATTTCGCCAATGTAGTTGAAGAAATTCTGTAAGAAAGGTTGCCAGTTGTATGCAACTCATATTTTGGAGGCAACAAAGAATGAAACTCCTAGGTTGGAGGACTTTCATGTGTTGCAGGAAATCAGGGATGTGTTTCCTGATGAGATTCCAGGGCTTCCTCCAAAGAGAGACATTGATTTCATAATTGAACTTGTGCCAGGAGCAGCACCAGTGTCCAAGACACCCTACATAATGAGTACACCATAAATGCTAGAGTTGAAGATGCAATTGCAAGAGTTGTTGGAGAAGAAGTATATCAGGCCAAGTGTGTCTCCTTGGGGAGCACCAGTTCTGTTTGTGAAGAAGAAAGATGGTACACTCAGGTTGTGTATTGATTACAGACAGTTGAACAAAGTCACCGTAAAGAAAAAATACCCTTTGCATAGGATTGATGACCTCTTTGATCAAATGAGAGGAGCAAAGTTATTTTCCAAGATTGACTTGAGGTCTGGTTACCATTAGGTAAGAATCAAGGATGAAGACATTCATAAGACAACCTTCAGAACAAGGTATGGACATTATGAGTTTGTGGTGGTACCATTCGGTCTCACAAATGCACCAGCTACGTTTATGTGCCTTATGAATACTGTCTTCAGCAGGTATTTGGACAAGTTTGTTCTTGTTTTCCTTGATGACATTCTTATTTATTCTAAGAATGAGGACGAGTATGAAGAACATCTGAGATTGACATTGCAATTGCTTAGGGAGCATAAGCTGTATGCAAAGTTGAGCAAGTGTGACTTCTATAGAGATAAGATTCATTACTTGGGTCACATTATATCAGATGAGAGAATATCTGTAGACCCAAAAAAGATTGAAGCCATGATGAATTGACTTACTCCAAGAAATGTGACAGATGTAAGATCTTTTATGGGGCTTGCAGGATACTATAGGAGATTCATTGAAGGATTCACCAAGATTGCACATCCAGTCACTTCTTTGCAAAAGAAGGGAATAAAGTTTGAATGGACACCGAGCTGTGAAGAAAGCTTCCAGTAGCTAAAGAATCTTCTCACAAGTGCACCAGTCTTGAATATTGCAGACCCAAAAAAATATTTTGTGGTGTGTACTGATGCATGCGGACAAGGGCTTAGAGGAGTCCTTATGCAAGACAACCACGTGATATGTTATGAGTCAAGAAAGTTGAAGGAGCATGAGAAGAACTACGCCACTCATGATCTAGAACTTGCAGCCATAATACATGCTCTCAAGATGTGGAGGCATTACTTGATGGGAAGAAGATTTGAGCTAAGGACAAACCATTATGGTCTGAAGTATTTGTTTGATCAGCCTACTCTGAATGCTAGGCAAGCTAGATGGTTGGAGTTTTTGTGTGAGTTTGATTTCAAAATCAAGCACATAAAAGGAAAGGAAAATAAGGTAGTTGATGCACTCAGTAGGAAGGTGCAGGGAATGCATGTGGCATCTCTTAGTATTTGCCAATCAAATTTGAGACAACAGATTGTTAATCATACTGCTGGAGATGAATTGTATGAGCAGGTAAAAGACAAATTGCAGTAGCAAAGTCTTGAGAAGAGGTATGAGGGATATAAATTGGAAGAAGATAGACTTCTTACTTTTAGAACATAGTCTATATTCCAAATGTAGCAAATTTGAGGAGAATGGTTATGGATGAGATCCACCAAGCTCCATATTCTGGTCATCCAAGATATCAGAAGACGATTTCTACAGCTAGAAAGCAGTATTTTTGGCCAGGAATGAAAAAGGATATGGCCGAGTACATTTCAAGGTGCATGAAATGTCAGCAGGTAAAGGTTGAGCATCAACACCCAACAGTTTTGGTGCATCCTTTGCCAGTTCTAGAATGGAAATGGGAAGTTATTTCCATGGATTTTATTACAGGATTGCCAATGAATTGGAGACAACATGATTCCATCATGGTTGTGGTGGACAAGTTGACAAAGGAAGTGCATTTCATACCAGTTAAGTATACACATAAGACTGGTGACATTGCAAAAATATTCATGAAGGAGATTTTCAAATTGCATGAATTCCCTAAGGAAATAGTCTTTGATAGAGATGTCAAGTTCACTTCCAAAATCTGGAAGGGTTTGTTTGTATATTTGGGTACAAAGCTGAACTTCAGTACTGCCTACCATCCTCATATTGATTGGTAGACAGAGAGAGTAAATAAAGTGCTTGAAGACATGCTTCGCATGTATGTGATGGACAAACCAACCAAGTGGGAATATTATTTACACTTGGTGGTTTGCTTATAATAATGGATAGCAAGCATCCTTGGGGATGAGCCCGTATGAAGCTTTGTATGGGAGAAGGTGTAGGACACTAGTGACTTGGGATAATCCAGTGAGCAGGATTTTGCTTGGGCCAGAATTGCTCAAGGAGATGGAGCAAGAGGTTGTAAAGATCAGGTAGAATATGAAAGTAGCCCAGGACAAACAAAAAGGCTATGTAGATAAGCATAGGGTGAACAGAGAGTTCAGTGTTGGGGATCATGTTTACCTCGGAGTGAGGGCAAAGAAGAGCTCCTTGAAGGCTAGAAGTTGTGCCAAGTTGTCACCTAGATATTATCGGCCATTTGAAGTGCTCGAAATAGGGCCAATTGCATATAGACTTGCATTGCCTGCTAGCACTAGAGCTCATAATGTTTTTCATGTTTCTTTGCTTAATAAATATGTACATGACCCTAACCATGTGATAAATTGGGATGTGATTCAGGTGGAACCCGAGGGAGAGTTCCAAATCGAGCCAATGTGCATCCTCGACAGGAAGGTCACAATACTCCAGAACCGAGCCATAGCGCAGGTAAAGGTGCAATGGGAGCACTATGGTCCTGAAGAGGCTACATGGGAGCTAGAGGATGCCATGCAATTAACACATCCATTTTTGTTCAATTCCGCGGAGCACTGAGGCGATGCCAGTTTAGCATTTTGCTCAATTTTGTAAAGCATTGAGGACTGTGCTGTTGAAGGGAGATGGGAATGTAACACCCCAGTTTTGACCTTGTTTGCATTAAATGTGCATGATGTATATATTGTAATTAATCATGGTGTAAAGCTAAGGGCAAAATCCCCACCATTGATTTATCGTTTTATGTTTCAACGATTAAAATCGATGTTGATGGTATTTTGTGCTAACTAGGCACATTATAATTATGGACACCATGTACATATGCATTTTAATTAAAATACCCACAACCAGCTATGCCAATGCAACAATAATGAGAAGGGGCATGATTTCTAAGGATAAGGGGGGGGGATGTTTAACCTTTGGGGTCATTGGGGAAAATCCATGTGTTAAGAGGAGAACCCATCTAAACCAACTACCTTCCATTGTCTTATTGACCAACCCAAATTAATTCTGCATGAGTTGGTTGGGTAGTTAATGCCCTTGGGGGACAAATGCATGGGTAACCGTCATCTCTGGCAGGATTGTCAATCCTTTGACCACATGCATGCCCTAAAGAGGCAGACCGCATTCAGCTCCTCACATGGGTAGAGAACCGCATTCCACATTCACGCAGGAGGAATCTTGGCCGCAGGAAGACATTGGCGTTCTACATTTTCCTTTCATGACGGGGTCTGGTGTGTGATTTTTCCTTCACGTTGGGTCTGTTTCCTTCCTTACACATAGGTAGAGAGTTGGCCATAGGGGATTTGCGTTCTGCATTCTCAGTTCTTGATTTTGTCTGTGTCTGAATTCCTTCACATGGGAAGGGGTCGTGATCTTCTTTTCACGCAGGTTGAGAGATCATTGTATCTTCTCCACGAATTTTGGGATGATGTGAGTCATTTTGGCCACGTCAGGTCCATAAAGGAATCTGGAAATCGACTGTCACAGTCTAATTTGTTTTTACCCATTTTCCATACCCAATTTTGGTCCCTGCGGTGTTTTCCCTTCAGTCCCAGAGTTGTTATTGTGTGTGTATATGGTTGTTGGTCTTTGGACTATTTTTGGAGTGGAAATGGGGTCTGAGCTTGATTGACAAACCTAGTGTGTGTGCAGGAGCCTCACAGACAAAGCTAGAGGGTTGGCTTTCTTCTTTACACCCCCTGAATAGCACTGGAAGGGAAGGCATAGCCCGAGGGACTATATAGCAGAGAAGGGGATGCTTCCTTGTGTTGGGTATGTAGATGTTTTAGAAGTCAGGCTAGTTCTGGTGTAGGTTTCCATAGCTCTTTGGTTGAGCTCACTAGCTTAGTAGTCATCCTTTCCAGCCCCTTCATTGCCTGATAAACCCAACTGTGTAGGCTTGGCTGATTTTTGTGTATCCTTGGCTACATGTGAGCCTACTAGTGTTTTGTGGAAATCATGCCTAACTTAGGGGTGGCAGTGTTGCTGAGAGATTGATGAGCACAATGACGTAGTTGGTTGCGGGGAAGCTTCTTCATAAGATAAGTATCTCTTGTGTTTAAATCCTTGCAGCTGTATTTTATTTTATAACCAAATGAACATGTTAAATGCTGTGAATGGATGAATTACTTATGTTGTTTAATGAATTCATCTACATATGTATTTCCTCTCATTGCATTTTATATTGTGTTCACGGGGCTTAGTTTGGCCCGAACAAATAGCTGTTAGACGCGTCCTCTCCGCCAAGTATAGGGGCGGGGACGTGATAGTAGATGGATTCATATAATATCCAGTTCAATTTTCTATTTATGTAGTACAATAATACATCACAACTCCAAAATTTGTACTAGCATTGAAAAATTAAGAATATTTGTGAGGCCATGAATATCAATATAATATGAAAATGTTTCGATGTCGTAGTGAAAACCATCACATGGCACGAAAACTTTAGGCGAATAGTGACATGCAGGTTCCCCATTTCACATAATGTAAGAATTCCAATATAATGTGATACAATATTAATGCACGGTGTGAATTAACTTTACATTTGCAATAAAATATTACATCGCGAGCCTCATAGTGTACAATGTACAAATTTTACCTTTATATTGTGAGTTCTTTTAGTATTTGGAGCGGCTTGTAATATTAATTTTGAATGATAAGTTATTAAGGCATAATACTAGCTATATTAGAGGTCCGATGTTGTGTCTTGGTCAACTTATGAAGGTGAGTACATTTTTTTTGTAGTAACTTGTAAAATATGTTTGACGAACTATCCATGTTAAATATCCATGATATAAATATAGACTAATTAAGGGATATAAACCCTTTTAATTTAATCTTATGAGGGATTATAATTTATTTCAAAGTGGAATACCCTTGTGGTGATG
The DNA here is from genome assembly GCA_001517045.1 of Pseudotsuga menziesii. Taxonomy (NCBI): domain Eukaryota; kingdom Viridiplantae; phylum Streptophyta; class Pinopsida; order Pinales; family Pinaceae; genus Pseudotsuga; species Pseudotsuga menziesii. The sequence goes on along the minus strand of LPNX011047818.1, from coordinate 16,823 downwards.
AGTATAAATATAGAATAATTAATGTATTTAGTGATGACTTTATATTATAAACTAATAATCAAGGGATATCCCTTTTCAACCTTGCGGTAATAACTATATAATATAGAATAATTAATTAATATGGTGATTACTATATAATATGATTATATTTTAAACTAATCTAAGGGATTAATAATTCCTTGAAAATATTAATTTTGTTATGTGTCATTCATGGAATACCATTACACGGGACAAGGGAAAAAGACAAAGGATTATGGCACATTTACAAACCAAAAACGTTGGATATCCATATTTCCCACCACCATGATGTCGACTGAGGACCTCGCGACCTTCAATGACCATGACGATAGAGCTCCACCAACGACCACGACAATGTAGGATATTACCCCCATTTTTGTAATAAATTTTGAAAGACTATCTTATTTTTGTTTTTGTTTAACTGAGATTGGAAGACCCAAAATATGTCAATAGGTCCTTGAAGGACAAATGTAACTGAAAACATTATGCTTGGAATAAAAATATGAATGAAAGGAACCACCACGTTGAATGAGGAAACTATGCATGCAGAAGTGGGCGACATGAAGGGTCACTCTCATAACCGTTACACCAAGAGTGGGAATGTCAGTATGGTGCTAGAACCACCCTAGGGAATCAAGAGGTAGTGGAGTGGAAATTCCTGGGGGGAATTGGCCGTTAGCTGCAAAAGACCTAGGAAAAATAATGGAGCATAAATAAGGAAGCATATGCAAGGAGGCGGGACGCTGCTGAGTATGCTAGAGGAAGGAATTCCTTGTTGTGTGAGCACTCTGTGTTAGGAAAGGATTTCGTGAGGATTTCTCACAGAAGATCTGAAACTGAGTTTTGACTGTCACCACTCTTGGCATGCATAGTTTAGCTCGGGGGTGATTGAGAACGGAGAGATCTATGCCTAATCTACAGTTGGGTGGAACGTGGTTGTTCCCTTTTCATTGCGGCTTGATTTTTACCACAGGTTCCATTTCTGAGTATTGTTCCCGCGACTTATTGAACTGAGGGTATGATTGGTTTATATTAAAAGGTGTTTGAAAGAATGGAATAGTAGTTTAGATTTATTATCGTGAATGCATGTTTTCCATATTGTTGTAATGACTATGGGCTATTGTTTCTTGACCCGGACTGTCGGAGGATGGCATCTTGTTGGGACATATGTTTGTACCCTTAATATCGATGTCTGAGAAGAATTTACCTTAGGACTATGGATGACGCTAATGTCGTTAGACTGTGTGTTTTATGAATATGTGTTTCAGTGTCACTGAAGGAATAATTTAACAGATATAACCGTAGTAAAAGAAAATGATGCATTTGGACTAACATACTCTTTTTTTGGTGGAAATAATGATGCCTTGACCTGGTAGTTGGTAACTTCTTTAGGTGATTTTGGTCTAGCATGAAGTTACCCTTATGCGGTGGAATTTCATTGATAAGTAGGCTTAGGGTATACATGTATGTGTAGGAGTATGAGTCTCAGTATGATAAGAATGATAAAGGAAACTCTAAGTCTGTTGATGAAGAACTTTACTGATGACCTAGTGCTTGTTCAGATGGCTATGTTTTCCTGAGTTAGGGTAATGCACTTATGATGTTTATGTCTTTCCTTAGTGTTCCCTTTGCTCAGAGAGAAGTATTCTAGGGTTTCCTAAGAAAACACCCAACGAATAGTACAAGTTCAAAGAAAAAGCTAAGTCTAGAAAATGTTAAGATTTCAGCGTTTTGCGATCTGCACAGTGGAAAGCGAAAAACAAAAAAGTTAAGTTAAGTCTTAAAAGTGTTAGGATTCTGTGATCCGCATAATAGAAATTAGGAAGCAGAAAGTAAAGTTAAATCTTAAAGTATGTTAAGGTTTCCACAATCTGCACAACGGAAAGCGGAAAGCGGAAAGCGAAAGGATAAGTTAAAACCTTAAAAGTGTTAATATTTCCACATTCCGCGATCCGCATAGCGGAAGGCGGAAAGCAGAAGAAAAGTGTAAACATGAGGTTAGTAAGAATTTAACATTCTGCATTCCATACAGTGGAAGGTGGAAAGTAGGAAGAAAAGTGGAAACATAAATATGTTAAGATTTCCACAATCCACGATCTGCACAACGGAAAGCGAAAAGCGAAGATAAAGTCTTAAAGTTATTAAGACTTCCACGATCCACGATCCACACAGCAGAAAGCAGAAAGTAAAGTTCAAGTCTTAAAGATATTAATACTTCCATGTTATGTGATCCACATAACGAAAAATGGAAAGCGGATAGCGAAGTTAAAAGTCTTAAGGATATTAAGAATTCTGTGTTCCGCGATACGCATAGCGGAAAGCGGAAATCCAGGTTAAGTCTTAAAAGTAGTAAGACTTCCGCGATCCGCACGGCGGAAAGCGAAAAGCAGAGAGTTAAAGTTTGAAGTCTTAATGATGTTAATACTTCCGTGTTCCATGATCCGCACAATGGAAAGTGGAAAGTGGAAAGACAAGTTAAGTCTTAAAAGTAGTAAGATTTCCGCAATCCGCACAATGAAAAGCGAAAAGCGGAGAGTTAAAGTTTGAAGTCTTAATGTTGTTAAGACTTCCGGGATCTGCACAGTGGAAAGCGGAAAGAAAAATTGAAGTCTTAATGATGTTAAGACTTCCACGTTCCATGATTCGCACAACGAAAAACGAGAAGCAGAAAGAAATGATTAAAGTCTTAGTAAGGTTTAAATTTATGCGTTTCGTAGTCCGCAGCGGAAGGCGGAAGTATCAATGGACATATTCCACTGTGTGTTAAGCTTCTGAGTTCTGCAGTCCACACCGAAGGGTAGAAGGCTAAGGGGCAGAACGCAGGATGTGGAGGTCAGAAAGTCATTTTCAGTGTGAAACGTCTATCTGGTCATAGAAGTGGATTTGTCTATGGTTTTTTAATGTTGTTTATTGTTTTAACCTACGGATGAATTGTTATGGAAGGTTTTAGCCAAATTTATGTGAAAGAATAATATGTTTGAATAAAAAAAATTATATGCATTGTATGTAGGTTATTTGGGTATGTTACATATGGTATTAGAGACATAGGTTCAACCCTATTGCCCTTTGGGGAACATCTAGTTATGCTGCATTATGAAGGATTTCCTTTTTTGTGCTAAACATCTTTGTGTTGGAATGTTTTGTGTATAAACATGAATTGTATGTGACAGGGATACAATGATGGCCTCACAAAATGAATAGGAGTACCTACCAGAAGAAGGTACTCTAGTACCTCCCCCAACGTAACCATAACCAGTGCGTTTTGAAGCTAGCCAAGTACTGGAAACGGTGAAGAATCTGATAGTGGAATTACAGAGCTTTAAGGCAGAAAATGAATAGTTGAAAAGGGTTCAAGAAAATATAGCAGGAGCTTAATGAGATACTATTGCAAATCTTACAGGAGAGGAACAATGGAGAGAAACCACCCGTAGAAGCAGAAAGGGACCTGTAAATTGGTAACAGTGTCGAAAGAAAAGGCAATTTTTCTGAGGAAATTCAAAAATCTAGGAATCAAGCCCGAACAATGGGTAAGAGAAAAGTGGATCACCTGGAAGGAGAATTCAAGAAGATCAAACCCACCAATTTTGATGGGGAGTCAAGAACTGGGGAAGACGTAGAAGCTTGGTTGTTGGATATTAAAAAGTACTTTCAGAGATACAACTACTCCATCAACATGAAGGTAAGGATGGAAGTTTACAACCTGAAAGGAAAGGCGGGTATTTGGTGGCAAGACCTCAAGATATCTCATGGATTAAAGGAGAAGAACCTGGAGTGGTCAGAGTTCAAGAAACTCTTTAAGAAACAATACTTATCAGAAAGTTATTATGAAAGAAAGACCAAGAAGTTTTATGAATTGAAACTTGGTGAGATGATCATGGAGGATTTCATCAATAAATTCTTAGATCTATTACGCTTTGGGCCGTACATTAAAGATGAAAAGGTAAAGATCCAGTGATTCCTAAGTTGCTTGCCATAGTCCTACAAAGATCGGATTGAATTTGATAACCCCAACGCTCTGGATGAAGTGTTAAGAAAAGAAAGACTATGCTTCAAGCAGTATAAACAGAGGAATGAACTCTCGAAAACTTGGAAGGACAAGAAGTAAGAAAAGTTCAATCAGTGGAAGAAGGGCTTCCAACCACCACCCTTTAGGAACATGCCAAAGAATACTTGAGGAAATTCCTACATCAAGGATGGATAGTCTTAGTGTATGGACAATAAACCTGTGTAGCTTGGACCAAAAGGGGCTTTTGAAACCCCTAAAGAACCTAAAAAATGTTGGGAATGCAAAGGCCCCCACGTACGAAGGAATTTCCCACTCCTCCGTGAATCCAAGCAAGCTGTACACAACCTGCAAGAAGATTCCACTGTGGGAGATATTGGCAAGAGTTTCCACCGAAGCAATGCATCTCTAGAAGATCGACAGGAAGATCATCAATATGCAATCGTTGAAATTCAAGGTACTCTCTCTAACCAAAAGCTCTCTATATTAATTGATCCACAAGCTACCTTAAGTTACATCACTCCTAAAATGATGGAGAACTGTCAGCTCACCAAGGTAAGGCATGCAAAGCCTTGGTCAGTCCAACTGGACACCAGAGCAAAAAGGAAGGTAACTGAGTTTATTGCTAATTGTGAAATTTTAATACAAAATCATGCAACTAGGATCAATTTGAATGTTTTGCCTCTGGGGTCATATGATATGATTATTAGCATGGACTGATTAGAAACGTATAAAGTAGTACTGAATTGCTTTGATAAAACCTTTACATATATAGATGAAGATAAAATTGTTAGGAAGGTAAATGGTTTTAGTAAGCCTGTTTCCTTAAGGCAGATATTTGCCTTGCAATTGAGGAAGTGTTTGAGGAAGGCCTCTAAGCTCTATGCGGTAAAAGTTGTTGACCTACTCCTTAATAAAAACCCAACTTCCGTAAGGGACAACCAAGTGTTGAATGAATTCATGGATGTGTTCCCATAAGAGATACCTAGACTGCCCCCTCAAAGAGAAATAGATTTCTCCATCGAAATCATACATGGGTCTGCTCCAAAATCCAAAGTGCCTTATCGGATGAGTATCCCTAAGCTAATTGAATTGAAAATCTCGTTACAAGAACTATTAGACAAAGATGGGACCTTAAGACTGTGCATAGACTACAAACAACTGAATAAAGTGACCATCAAGAACAAGTATCCTCTGCCTCGGATTAATGATTTGTTCAGCCAAGTGGGGGGAGAAAGAGTCTTCTACAAGCTGGATTTGAGATCTGGTTATCACCATATCAGGATTAAGGAGGAAAATGTTAACAAAATTGCCTTTAGGACACGTTATGGGCATTGCGAATTTGTAGTGATCCCTTTTGTCTTAAACAATGCCCCTGCCACATTCATGTGTCTCATGAATGGCATCTTCAACAAGTTTTTGGATCAGTTCATTAATTTTCATTGACTATATCTTGATCTACTCAAGGATGAAAGAAGAACATAAATAACATTTAAGAAACGTACTACAAACCCTAAGAGACCACCACTTGTATGCTAAGTTCGAGAAGTGTGAATTCTTCAAGAAAGAAATTCAATACTTAGGGCATGTCATCTCTGAAAAAGGGATTGTAGTAGATCCACAAAAGATAAAAGCAATTCTGGAATGGCCTGTGCCTAAGGATGTCATAGACATTCGATCCTTCATGGGACTCACCGAGTACTACTGGCGGTTCATCCAAGGGTTCTCAGAGATATCCTACCTTATTAATTCCTTACAGAGAAAGGGGGTAAAGTTTGTATGGTTCATAAAATGCCAGGAAAGCTTCAAAAATTTAAAAATACTGTTAACCATGGCCCTGATCCTGAAGGTGGTTGACCCCTATAAAGACTACACAGTATGTATTGATGTTAGTAAGGAGGGATTAGGGGGGGGGGGGTTCTATCATAAGAAGGGCATGTGGTATGTTACAAATCTTGGAAGCTGAAGGACCATGAACGAAATTATGTAGTGCATGATCTAAAATTGGCAGCAGTAGTACATGCCTCGAAAATGTGGTGTAACTACCTGTTAGTGAAAAATTTCCTTTTATTAACAAATAACACCTGTGTGAAGCATCTATTTACTCAGCCTGGACTCAATTCCATACAAGCACGATGGATGGCTTTCTTAAGCGAATTTGACTTTGAGGTGAAGCATATCAAAGGTAAGGAAAATAAAGTGGTGGATGCAATCAGTCGGAGAACGCACGAAGTATATGAGATCACGGTGAGTAATCCAGAAGGTCATCTATTGAGCAGAATAAAATTAGCTAGCATCAATTATGCTGAATATGGAAATCTACTACATAATTTTCCAACAGAAGAGGTAAATTTGAATGGGATGGAATTCAAAGTAGACCAGAAAGGATTAATTTGGTTTAAAAGAATAATATACATGCCTAGTGTTGCAGATTTAAAACTGTTTATTTTGAATGAAATGCACAGACCTCCTTATGTAGGGCACCCTGGTTACCAAAAGATGGTAACATCCCTCAGGAAGCAATTCTACTGGCCTAATTTGAAGGCAGATCTAGTTGATTACCTGTCTAAATGTTTGGAATGTCAACAGGTGAAGACTGAACACCAACATCTAGCAGGTTTGTTACAACCCTTACCAATTCCTGAATGGAAATGGGAAGTAATATATTTGGATTTTATCACAGGTTTGGCTTTGACTCAGAAACAACATGATTCAATTATGGTTGTAGTTGATAAATTAAGCAAGTATGCTCATTTTATACTCGTGAAGTCGACTTATAAGGCTGTCAATGTTGCAAAAATATTCCTAAAGGAGATATTTTGACTTCATGGAGTGCCAAAAATGGTAATTTCTGACTGGGATGTGAAGTTTACATCCAAATTTTGGAAGTCGTTGTTTGCAGAGTTGGAAACCAAGATTAACTTCAGCACAAGCTATCACCCTAAAACATATGGGCAAACAGAATGAACCAACCAAGTCATTCGGGACATGTTAAGAATGTATGTCATGGAGAGACCCACTAAGTGGGAAGACTATCTGCACCTGGCATAATTTGCATACAATAATGGCTACTAGGACTCAGCCAAGATGAGTCCATTTGAAATTCTGTATGGAAGGAAATGTACTACCCCTATTATTTGGGATAGTCATGTAGATCGTGTGATGATAGAACCTGAAATGTTGCAAGACATGGAATAGACTGTGTGGAAAGTGCAGAAGAATCTGAAAGTGGCACAAGATCGCCAAAAAAGTTATGCTGACTTCAAAAGAAACATAAAGCGTTTTCAGTCGGAGACCATGTTTACCTCTGAGTCAAGCCCAAAAAGAGCTCCCTAAAACTGGGAAGTTGCACTAAATTAGCACCACAGTTCTGTGGACCCTTCCTAGTCTTGGAAAGCATTGGACCCGTGGAATATAAGATGGTTCTTCTAGCACATCTAAGAATTCATAATGTTTTTCATATTTCATTACTAAATAAATATGAATATGATTCCATTCACATCATTGATTGGAATGTGGTACATGTGCAACTAGAGGGCAAGTTCCAGATGGAACATATGCGCATTTTGGACAGGAAAGAAACTGTGCTTCGGAACCGAGTCATCGATCAGGTTAAGGTGCAATGGAAGCACTTTAGCCTAGAGGAGGCGAATTGGGAATTGGAAGATGCCTTGTGAAAGAGGTACCCAGGTCTGTTTCCAGAAAGTATGGAAGACGATTGAGAACACTGTGGAAAGAGTTACATTAAGGGAGAAAGGATGTAATATCCCCCATTTTTGTAATAAATTTTGAAAGACTATCTTATTTTTGTTTTTGTTTAAATTAGATTGATATACCCAGAATATGCCAATAGGTCCTTGAAGGATAAATGTAACTGAAAACATTATGCTTGGAATAAAAATTTGAATGAAAAGAACATCCACGTTGAATGAGGAAACTATGCATGCAGGAGTGGGGGACGTGAGGGGTCACTCTAAGAACTGTTACACCAGGAGTGGGAATGCCAGTATGGAACTAGACCCACCCTGGGGAATCAAGAGGTAGTGGAGCGACAATTCTTGGGGGGGAATTGATCGTTAGCTACAAAATACCCAAGAAAAATAATGGAGCATAAACAAGGAAGCATATGTGAGGAGGCGGGACACCACTGAGTATGATGGAGCAAGGAATTGCTTATTGTGTGAGCACTCTGTGTTAGGCAAGGATTTCTCACTAAAGATCTGAAACTGAGTTTTGATTGTCACCACTCTTGGCATGCATTTTTTAGCTCGGGGGTGATTGAGGATGGAGAGATATGTGCATAATCTACGATTGGGTGGAACGTGGTTGTTCCCTTTTCATTGCGGCTCGATTTTTACCACATGTTTCATTTCTGAGTATTGTTCCTACAACTTATTGACATGAGGGTATGATTGGTTTATGTTAAAAGGTTTTTGAAATAATGAAATAATAGTTTAGATTTATTGCCGTGAATGCATGTTTTTTGTATTACTGTAATGACTATGGTCTATTGTTTCCGCACCCGGACTGCCAGAGGATGGCATCTTGTTGGGGCGTATGTCTGTACGCTTAATATCGTTGTCTATTAAGAATTTACCTTAGGACCGCGGATGAGACTAATGTCATTAGATAGTGTGCTTTATGAATATGTGTTTCAGTGTAACTAAAGGAATGATTGAACAACTCTAGCCGTAGTAAAAGAAAATGATGCATTTGGACTAACATACTCTTTTTCTAGTGGAAATAATGATGCCTTGTCTTGGTAGTTGGTAACTTATTTGGGTGATTTTGATCTGGCATGAAGTTACCCTTATGTTGTGGAATTTCATTGATAAGTAGTCTTAGGTTATACCTATATGTTTAGGAGTATGAGTCTTAGTATGTTAAGAATGATAAAGGAAACTCTAAGTCTGTTGATGAAGAACTTTACTGATGACCTAGTACTTGTTAAGATGGCTATTTTGCCTGAGTTAGGGTAATGCACTTATTCTGTTGATGTCTTGCCTTAGTGTTCTCCTTTCTCAGAGAGAAGTATTCTAGGGTTTCCTAAGAAAACACCCAGCGAACAGTACAAGTTTAAAGAAAAAGATAAGTCTGGAAAAGGTTAATATTTCTGCGTTTTGCGATCCACATAGCAGAAAGCAAAAAAAAGTTAATTTAAGTCTTAAAAGTGTTAGGATTCCACGATCTGCGATCTGCATAGTGGAAAGCAGAAAGAGGAAAGTAAAGTTAAATCTTAAAGTATGTTAAGGTTTCCACGTTCCGCGATCCGCACAACAGAAAGGAGAAGGATAAGTTAAAACCTCAAAAGGGTTAAGATTTCAACATTCCATGATCCACATAGAGGAAGGCGGAAAGTGGAAGAAAAGTGTAAACATAAGGTTAATAAGATTTTCGCGTTCTGTATTCGGCACAGCGAAAGGTAGAAAGTGGGAAGAAAAGTGAAAACATAAATATGTTAAGATTTCCACGATCCGCACAGCGGAAAGAGGAAAGCAAAGATAAAGTCTTAAAGTTATTAAGACTTCCACGATCCGCACAACGAAAAGTGGAAAGTAAAATTCAAGTCTTAAAGATATTAAGACTTCCACGTTTCGCGATCCGCATAGCAGAAAGTGGATAGCGAAGTTAAAAGTCTTAAGGATATTAAGACTTCCGTGTTCCGTGATCCACACAACGGAAAGCTATGTTAAGTCTTAAAAGTAGTAAGACTTCCGCGATCCGCGATCCCCACAGCGAAAAGCAAAAAGCACAAAGTTAAAGTTTGAAGTCTTAATTATGTTAAGACTTTCGCATTCCGTGATCCACACAAAGGAAAGAGGAAAGCCAGGTTAAGTCCTAAAAGTAGTAAGACTTCCACGATCCTCGATCCGCACAATGGAAAGTGGAAAGCAGAGAGTTAAAGTTTGAAGTCTTAATGATGTTAAGAATTCTACGTTCTGCGATCCACACAATGGAAAGTGGAAAGAAAAATTGAAGTTCTAATGATGTTAAGACTTCCGCGTTCTGCGATCCGCACAGTGAAAAACAGGAAGCAGAAGGAAATGATTAAAGTCTTAGTAATGTTTAGATTTCTGCATTTTGCAGTCTGCAATGAAAGGCGAAAGTATGAATGGATGTATTCCACTGTGTGTTAAGCTTCCTAGTTCCGCAGACCGCATCGGAAGGCAGAAGGCTAAGGGGCGGAATGTGGGATGTAGAGGTCGAAAAGTTAGTTTCAGTGTGGAACGTCTACTTGGTCGTAGAAGTGGATTTGTCTATGGTTTTTTAATGTTGCTTATTGTTTTAGCCTAAGGATGAATTGTTAAGGAAGGTTTTAGCCAAATTTATGTGAAAGAATAATATGTTTGAATAAAAAATCATTTATATGCATTGTATACAGGTTATTTGGGTATGTTACAACTCTATATTATAAACTAATAATCAAGGGATGTCCCTTTTCAACGTTGCAGTAATAACTATATAATATAGAATAATTAACCAATATGGTGATTACTATATAATATGATTATATATTAAACTAATCTAAGGGATTAATAATTATTTGAAAATATTAATTTTGTTATGTGTCATTCATGGAATACCATTACACAGGCCAAGGGAAAAAGACAAAGGATTATGGCACATTTACAAACCAAAAACATTGGAAAGCCATATTTCCCACCACCATGAGGTCGATTGAGGACTTCACGACCTTCAATGGCTATGAGGACGGAGCTCCACCAACGGCCATGGCGACATAGGTCGATGCCACCACGAAGTATGTGGTTAGAGTGGAGTTCACATTGTTCGATTTCAATGGAGTTCCCAAATTTTTGGCTATGGCGGCAAGGAAGGGGGTTTCTCTAGGTCTGAGAGGCAATTACGCGGGTTGAATGGGGGTGTGAGAATGGGGGTGTGAACTTGGGGGTTAGGGAATTTAATAACTGAATCCAATTGGAAATGCGTTTTGGGTTTTGGCAAGTTTATAAGGGCTATATATTTGGACTTGTGGCAATGGAGAGAAACACAACGATTGACAAAACTTACAGGCGAGGGCTTCTCCAGCATCAAATTACAAATATACCTCTCCTTCTCAGGTTAGTACAAATCTACCTCTACTTCTTATTTACATTTTCGTTTGTACTAAATGAAGTCGAGTAATAACCCGTGCTTGTTGCTTTAAACCTACTGTAAAAGCGAGCAGAGTGACATTGAAATAGCGTAGGTAACCCGTTACGTTTTTTTTTTTCCAAGAAAAAAAAGCGTAATTTCATTCATCTTTCGAGATCAAAATTACATTCTGTAGATTCACTTAGTGTGAATTTCGATGATCAGAAACTGATCCCTGTATAGAGGCTATAATGCCTTTAGTCAAGTATTTTTTGAGAGCATACACATATTCTTTTTTCAGAAAACAAATGCGGTCCATAGGACTCAAAAATATACAAATATAGTTGCATATAGTCTTGTAACATGTATTCTGCTGCAAACTGTCAGCTGTTCCTTATCAAAATATGAACAAGTCAAGTATCATAGTATTTCTATAAATGGCCTATGATAGTAATCCTGAGTTCTGCCATCAATAGTTTCTTTTATCAACCAATTACCTGTTGCCATCTGGAGTCCTTCCTTGGAAGCTTTGTCCGCTTCCTTGTTGTTTTCTCTGTATACATGCCTGCAGGAAAAAGAGTTAAAGTGACTAAGAAGCAGTTTGATAGCTTGAAGTATATGTGCTAATATCAGATGCCTGCATTCTTGAATCTGGTTGATCCAATTTATTACATTCATTGAATCGCCAAGAATATTAAGGTCATTGCATCCTTTTTCTAAAGCAAAGTTCAGCAGCAGCTTGAGGCTCATGAGCTCGGCGAAGTTATTTGTGCCCCCCCCTAATCCCATAGAAATAACAAAAAAATGAGACTCTGCAAAAAACAGTACAGCTCCTCCTCCACAAACGTTATTTTGGGCAGCCCCGTCAAAATATGCCCACGGTGACGTTCTATCAATATCCACTTCAAGAATCCTACGTTCACGAGCCACTCTAATGTGTTTCAGATAGGCTTTATAGTAACCCACAGACATAACACCAGTGATCTCTGGGATACTTGTGATGTCCTGAAAAATGGCCTTATTCCGTGCAATCCAGATCCCCCAGATGACCAGCAGAGGAAGAATTTTACGTTGTTTTTGTGGTGTCCTCCGCCACCAGGATTCCCACGCGGCCCCAACTGTAGCCCCTTCCCACTGGCAAAGGAATCCGATCAGTGTGGACACTTCTCTCCAAACTGTAATTGAATAAGAGCAGGTAAGGAACAAATGATCGCTGGATTCCATCTCCCGTTTACAAAGGACGCACCAGCCTGGTCCCTGAAAAGATCTCCTCTGCATCACGTCCCAAGTAGGGACTTTGTAATTTAATACACTCCACATAAATAATTTTGATTTTGCTGGACATCTAATACGCCACAATGGCTTCCACCACCAAACGTCCTCCCTTTGCTCCATTCCAGCGCCAAGACAGAGGTACCCTGTCTTCGGTGTATATATTCCCTCCGGATCAGCCTCCCAAACCAGTGTATCTTCCTGTTCAGTAAGTAAGATATTCGCCCTGTCCAACTCCCTCAGGTAATGTTCCATAATAACAGTCTCCCTTTCCCCCAGCCCGAGTGAATTGGCTCTTCTCCAGGATTGACGCCACTGCTCATCAAGCCTAGGAACTGCGAGGTGGTTTAAGGAAGTGATCCCTCTTTGGCCTAACGCATCAATAACATCGTTAGGAAGGCGATGCTGTATATTACCGCCCATCCAAGGATCCCTACCAATCAAAATACTTTCCCCATTTCCAACATCCCAAACCAGGTTGGTTTCGATCAAATGAAATGATTTTACAATTGCTTTCCATATCACCGACCCCCCTAGATGAGATTTCCTGGGATTCCTGATCCAGTCTGTGATAGTCTCTCCAAGGAGGTATTTCTGTTTAATCACCCTAGTCCACAGACTATCAGTCTTCACCATCCTCCACCCTCCCTTAGCAGCCAAAGCTTTCGAAAATAAAAAGATGTCCTTAAGACCCCATCCACCAAAACATTTTGGAACTGCGATCCTTTTCCAACTAACCCATGGAGTAATCTGTTCAACCTTTTTACCGCTCCATAGAAATCTGAAGCAAACCTTCCTTATCCTCTCAAGTATCCCTTTCGGTATCCATGATAAAGACATCCAAAACACCGGAATTACTTCTAGAACCGCTTTGACTAAGGCTAAGCGTCCTGCTCTAGAGAGCCACTTGTGGCTCCAAACCATAAGACGCTGCTCTACCTTCCCTACCAGCCATAACCAGTCCTGTTTCCGATACAAATTAGCTTTCAGAGAGAAACCAAGGTATTTTATCCCTTCCTCCAGGCCTGCTGTGTTATAGGGAAAAAACCTCAAGAGTTCAGCCACCTCTTCCGGTCTTAATAGGTGGGTAGTCAAAGTAGATTTACCAATATTAATCTCCATACCAGTGGCCTTTGAGAAAAGGTCCAAGATCTCCTGTAGTACTCTCGACTCTCCTCTAGTTCCAGAGCAGAAAATCAGAACATCATCCACAAAGAGTAGGTGTGTTATATGTAAATGTGGAGCTATCTGTATCCCAGAGAATCTTCCTTCAGCTTTGGCTGATCTAATAGCCCTGCTAAGGCCTTCGGCAACCAGCAAGAAGAGAAGCAGAGACAGCGGGAAACCTTGTCTAAGGCCTCTCTCGGCATGAAAAAAGGGAGAGGCTGCTCCATTAATCGGAACAGAAAAAGAGACAGTAGTAATATAAGACATTATCCATCTTATGAAATTGATGCAAAAACCTAGATGAGTAAGAAGCAACCGTAGATAAAGCCAGCTAACTTTATCATATGCCTTGGAAAGATCGATTTTGATAATAGCCCCCTTCATCCTCTTGGTCTTCAAGCTATGAAGTCCTTCCTGTGCAACCCCTATTGCCTCATGGATCTGACGCCCTTCAAGAAAACCAAACTGTTCAGCAGAAATATTTTCTGATAGTATAGCTTTCAGTCTTATTGCTATAACCTTTGAAATAATCTTGTAGACACAGTTGAACAAAGAAATTGGTCTGAAATCGTTGAGAGAAAGGGCATTATCAGACTTTGGGATAAGTGCAATAAAAGTGGTGTTGAAACTGGCCGGGATCCAACCCGACGATCTTGAATCTTCTATTACCTGCAACAAATCCTTCCCCAGGATATCAAAGAGGTCCAGAAAGAAATCGATCGTCCAGCCATCTGGCCCTGGGTTTTTATCTTTCTGGAAACTGCCCATAACCTTCTTAAGTTCTTCTTCCGTCACTTCCTTCATAAGATCCCTGTTCCCCGCCTCATCCACAAAGCGTGGAAACACCTGAGCTATTCTTAAGACCTCTTCAATAGTGGCCAGTTGTGGGGCTTTGAACAAATGCTGAAAGTGATTCACCCCACATCTAGCCTTATCTTCAAAAGTAACATGGGTAGTTCCCATCTCGTCCTGCAGGGACCAAATGGTGTTAGCCGCCTTCCTACCTCTGGCAAATGCATGAAAAAACTTAGTGTTATCGTCCCCACATTCCAACCATATAGCTCTGCTTTTGAGTCTCCAAGTTTCCTCTCTTTCCAGCAGTAAGGTATTGCGCCTGCCCTCCATCCTAGACAAAGCCTCCTTGGACTCTTGTGATAAGAGTCCACCACCATCTCCTTCATAAATCAGCAAAAGTTCTGCCTCTATTATTTTCAGCTCGGCATCTTCCCTGTTTCTCTTCGCAACTGCCCAGGCCTTGATAATCACCTTAAGTCTTTTAATATTATCAGCAAATTGCCTAGCAGCTGATCTATCATCAGCCCCCACAATAGGGGTCCAGTGTGAAAGAAAGAGGTCTTTGAAAGTCTCATCCTGTAGCCATAATTTATTGAATTTTAAAGGGCTTGGGGGGTTGTTGGGCCCCTTTTGGATTTCAAAAAATATAGGAAAATGGTCAGACATTCCCCCGCTACCCACCCATTGTCTAACTAAATTTTTTTTTTCCACCAATTGTTCCGCTGCCAGAAAGCGGTCAATCCTTTTAGCCACCCTGGCATCCCCACTTCGATTGTTCCTCCAGGTTGGCTTGAGTTTAGCAGGCTCAATATCCAATAGACCCTTCTCCACCAATTTATGAACAAAGAACCCCGCCAGAGAATCCACCTGGGCACGAGGACCCCAGACCTCATTATGTCCCAGCGAAAAATTAAAATCACCACCGATCACCAGTGAATCACCATTCACCAATGGATTTTGTAGCAAGGAGTCCCAAAAAGGGGCTCTGTTCAAATAAGGTCCATAGACATTAACCACCGTTAATGAGATCCCCAATTCTTCAGAAAAAACCTCAACTCCCAACACATCCTTCATCCCCCAAGCATTTACCAGCTTCATGCAACTCTTCTTCCATCCAACCGCCAGACCCCCAGATCTACCTCTTGCATCCAGAGTCTCAAAATCTCAACCAGGTAACCAACTTGCCAGCCTCGCCAGAATCACCTCTCCTACTCCTAAAGTCTCTTGTAGCAGAATCACATCCGGGTGTTCAAGAGTAAGCACCCTTATGAAGGCTGATTTCTTAATAGGCCCAGCTAGACCCCGACAGTTGAAAGACAAAATTTTCATTATCGCCCTTTAGTCCTGGCCTTCTCCACTCTAAGTGCCTTTTCAATCGTTTGTTGTTTACCTTCCCGCAGATCCACCTTAGCTCTGGACTGAGCCTTGGAAATGTTAGTCTTTCTACCTCGCCCTCTTCGCACAGGTGGGGAAACTTTACCCAACCCAGTCGTAGGCTTTTTACTGGATCTTAGGTAGTATCCCAGATCCGTGGACTCTGAAGCAGATGAGCTGAATGCCTCTGGGGAAGTTTCAGGGACATGTTCCAAAACATCGGTAGCAGGTTCTTCACTAGAAGGAACAGGATCAGAAACAAAAACAGTAGAAGCTGCAGCTGGAAGAGTAACCACTCCCGGGACGGCCTCTGCTGGGAATAGAGGCAAGGGGAGAGGCAGAGAGGAACCAATCTGACTCGATAATGAGAGCTTCCGCAAACCTTCAATCCAATCATAGCCAGGAAATGATACATTATTCAAGAGCAAATTAACATTAGAAAAAATAGTTAACGTGGGAAAACCCGGGCGTGTAGAATCCCCAGAAGAACCATCAGTGGCCAGATCAGAGGCCATAGAATGCTGGAATGATGGTCCCTCGTCCACCACATGGCCTGTAAATATCGGATCTTCACAGATCGGCACACTGATCAGTTCATCTGCAGAAATCTTTGTAGCACCAGAGGGCTCGATATTCTTCTCAGCTAGTTCCTCCCTGGAGGCCGAAGTACCTGTCCTTCTGTTTCCACCAGCTGTACGCACCTGCAAAGTACAAGACGAAACAGGGTGTCCATAACCATGACAACGCCTGCATCGGAACGGAACGTTCTCATAATCCAGTAATTGAGTGATAATCACCGGTCCCCATTCCAGATTAATATTTTTAGCCAGGCCCTCCCTGAGGTTTAAATTCACCAATAATCGGGCTACTTTCTTCTCATGAGTTTCTAAAAAGGAGAGATCCGCCTCTAAGAAGGATCCCAGAATATTTCCAATCCGCCTGAAGTGGGATAAATCCCAGAAGTGGAGTGGAAGCGCTGGTAACCTCACCCATATAGGAAGAACATCCACCCTTTCTTTGCTGGCGTCAAATAGAGGGTGCCAAGGTTTCAAAAGGACAGGTGAGTGATCGATATGCCAACTCTTATTCTGAATCCATCGAA
>LPNX011047804.1:12860-83774 GCA_001517045.1 Pseudotsuga menziesii | reverse complement strand
CTGTTAAACCAAGCCGTAGATCCCGAAGGAATATGACATCTGAAATGATGGGCATAAATGTAGACTCAGATGGTGCGCCCATTGATAATAGAGAAGAGTATGGGTCTTCTACATCTTCTTCAAGTCCTTCATCTGCAAAAAATGTAAATTCTGATGGGGTGTCAGAATCCATGGATGAATTTGAAGAAGCAGTGTAGATGCTTTTTATTAGTATGATTTTTTTAATTGAAACTCTACAGGAGTTTTTGATGATGGGGTGTCATAATCCATGGATGAATTTGAAGAGGCAGTTAGATGCTTTTTACTAGTATGATTTTTGTAATTGAAACTCTAGAGGAGTTTTTGAATATTTATATGAACCATTTGTTCTTGTATGGTCTAATATATTATCTCATTATGAATCACATCATAATTTCTTTGTTTCTATATGGTTATAATCGTGAAATTATTAGAGAAATTTGTTTTTTCTTTAATATGCAATTTTCCAGAAAGTTGTAACTTATCTCTTCAAGATTTTTTCTTTTTTTCCAATTTAAGGTTGATTTTAAAGTTTTGTTAAACAACAATATGGGATGTTTAGTCCATGGCTCTATTTTTTACCCTAAAAAAAAAAACGTGTATACTAGTATCAACACTTTTCTATTTGGGGGGTGTTTTTGGTGTTTTTTTTGCAAAAATCATCGTTTTTATGGGTAGAGTTCTCGTTCATAGTATATAGTTCTCATTTCATAGTATAAGTGGTTTACCATATTAGATTAATTTCTAATTTTCATTGTCAGTGTAGTTGTTTTGAATAACCACACCAAAGAATTCAAGTTTATGGTGCACCACAACAGGGTTAAATAAAATAAATTACCGAATTAAAAAAAACCACGGATTAGATTAATTTTTATTTTTGCGCCGAGAGGCACTCTACAGCCCAGTATGGGGAGATCTTGTAACGTTACGTAACATTATTTTTATTAATAAATTTTATTTTTTTTAATTATAAGACAAAATAAATGTCGACCAGAAAAAAAACCTAATATGGGGGAAATGTTGTAATCTTCCTACCTAACAAAACAATAAAAAAGTAAAAATGTAATTATCCGTAAAAAAAAATGCGGGCTAGGGAAAAAACACAATATGGGGCAGATGTTGTAATGTTCCTACCTAACAAAATAATAAAAAATAAAAAATTGAATTATCCGTAAAAAAATGTTGGCCTTACACATGGTTTTAAAACCATGTGCATGATTTTAAAACTATGTGCACATGATTTTAAAACCATGTGCAAGGCTTTCTAAACAACCCATGGTTTTATTGTACATGGTTTAGGAGGGCCTTGCACATGGTTTTAAAACCATGTGTAGGGCCTCCTAAACAACCCATGGTTTTAAAACCATGTGCAAGGCCTCCTTAACAACCCATGGTTTTATTGTACATGGTTTAGAAGGGCCTTGCAAATGGTTTTAAGACCATGTGCAAGGCCTCCTAAACAACCCATGGTTGTAGGAGGGCCTTGCATATGGTTTAAAACCATGTATGGGGAAATGTTGTAATGTTCGTTCCTAACAAAATAAAAAATATTATATGTCGGTCATAAATAATATTAAATATTAATAATAAAAATATTATATGTGGACCTTAAATAAAAATATATGTCTTTTGGTTTGAATCAAATCAATGGATACCTAAGAAGATATTTGATCCCTCTCAATGCTTGATAGAGCCTAGGATTTGGATCTACGCTAGTTCATTTTCATTTTCGTTGTGGTCATTCTCCTTATCTGCACTAGGGTGTTTGTGTTTTGTGTGCACCGTAACAGGGTTAAATAGAAAAAATGATTATCACATAAAAACACCACATATTATATTATTTTGTTATTTATCATTTTAACCTTTGGTGTGGTCGTCCTCAATAACCACACCACTGGGGCATTCGAGTTTTGGGTGCACTGTGAAAGGATTAAATAAAAGCTTTATCAAATTAAAAGGGACATGTATTATATATATATTTTTTCCATTTTTAGTGTCATTGTTCTCAATAAATGCACTAGGGTGTTCTAGTTTTTGGTGCACTTTGAAAGGGTTAAATTAAAAAAAATACCGATTTAAAAAGCCACAAATTAGATTATTTTTCTATTTTTTAATTTCATTTTCTATGCAGTCATGCTCAATAAGTACATTAAGGCATTTGAGTTTCGAGTGCATCATAAAATGGTTAAATAAAAAAAATCATCCAATTAAAAATTTATTTTTACCATATTTTTAATTCTTTTGAGCACCGACGTCATACCTTCCCTACTTAGACGTCCTACCATCGATGCTCCACGTGGTGGAATTCCCTGCTTGTGTTGTTTGCTGGATGGATTTTGAATTTTTCCAAAAGGTTGGAAAATTTTGAAATTTGATGCACATCACAACCATGCCTCCCCAACATGCAAGTGTCTAAGTAAACTCTTGGTTACCTCCCAATTTGAATATTTAGCGGATTGGAAATTAAAATTGAGCTTTATTTGTCTCTTTTTAATTTAAAAAGCCTACACAGTGCATTCAAGCAATTTGGTTCACACTATTGCACGGTGCGCCCTGTAAATTTACAATGTGCATCGTTCCTGGTGTGTTTCGATGTGTAGCGTGATGCATTCATAGTTCACTATAATTTTCATAGCGCAATACACAAATTTTAAAAATAAAGTTTTTTCTTAGCAACAATAATTGGTTTGTTTAAAAAGAAATAGCACACATTTAGTGGTGCACTATATTATTGTAATGCACCAGCCATTGTAAACACATACAACATTGTTTTGCAGCGCTTGGCATATTTTCTGACGCAGTACTAAACTAAAATTTTAAAATATCACAACATTAAATGTTACGCTTTATAAACACAAACCCATCAACAAGTCGTTGCTATGATTTCTTACGGAGTAAGCTAGCTATGGAGCGATCCTCCCTCCATCAGACGGAGGAGGAGCAAAGTCAGCGTTGACTTTGCTCCTCCTCCGTCCGATGGAGGGAGGATTGCTCCATAGCTAGCTCACTCCATTTCTTACAGGTGCATAGTGATCTTGATAAAAAAATCATTATAAAACTCAGAAAGATTTATTCCTACTACGGTGCAGTCTATAAATATTTGTGCATCATTCATGGTGCGTTGACATGTCCACACTACACCGATTTAGTGTAAAAAGGTTTGAGCACCATTCAAAGTGTGTGGATGTGTCAACACTAAAAACATCATTTGTATTATTTACAAAATGTTACCATTGCATATTAAAAAAACACACACACTAATGCGGTGTCTGTAAAAGAGCACTTCCAAAATAAATATAGTTTTAAAAAATCGTCATGTTAACCAGTGTGCCTTGTTAACATGTACACATCGATTATTCGATGCACTGATGTGTAACTAGTGCACGATTATGCCAATAAAAAATAATTATAAAACTCTGAAAGAGGTACTCCTATTACGATACACTTTAAAAAGGTTTGAGCAACGTTGACGGTGCACAGAATTGTCAATGCTGCATCGGTGATTCCTATTAATGGAAACATCATTTTTAAAATTTAAAAAAATATTTCTAGTGCATATTAAAAGAACACACATAGGTGTGTTGAATGCAAAAGTGAACTAGTTTTTTTTAAGAATTAATTGGCACATGGTGCATAGGGTCAATGTAGAACACTGTTGATAGTGCTTCCATCATTGTAACACACCAGTTATGCATATGATTTAAATTTTAGTTTTCTTGATTTATGTACTTGGTGCATTTGTGTTAATGTAATGCAACGTTTGTGGTTCTCTTGTGTTACAATAGAACAAATTATGATGCATTACTATAATTTAGGTGCATCGCTTACCAACTTCATTTCTTTTGATAAAAAAATATTACTTGATCAATGTTATATGGGACTGATCGATGTTATATGTGAATCAATGACATCAACAATGAGAGTCTAACAATCATTTTTAGGCACAGGTTGAAAAATGCTACTTTGTACGAGAGTGGAATATCAGAGAGAGGGAGAGGCATTCATACCCTTTCCCCATCACTAATCAGAAAAATACCACTTCATGGTTTTATGCCTCCTAAATTTATATGAGGTTACTTCCCTCAAGGGGAAATCAACTTTGTTTGCATAGTTGATACATTGTTGGGATCACCATAGACAATCATTTCACATTGGTCCTAATTAGTGTTTCCATCCCATTGAGGAGGAAATTAAATTTATCACTGTGATATCTAAGAGAGGGGGATATTTTCCCCAATTCCTTGATGTTCCAGCTATTGTTGCAGTAGAAATCTATCTCACTTACTCTTGGAGATATATCAGTGACCATGTCACTAATCCTGTTGATTTTCAGGTGCAGGATGGAAAAATATGGATTTTTTATTTCGGTGTAGAGGATGTTAGGTACCTCTCACTATTGGTTATGATTATCATGAACCTCACCACTGATGGGAAACACATTAGTTTCCCTCTTTTATTTTATGTATATTCTTTAGTGTGGAGACCAATTTGCATCTAAGGTGGTGCAACATTTTTTTGTGGTAGTTTTTTTTTTGTTTGGATTGATGTCATGCACAGAGTGATGGGAGGGTTAAATTCCCTCTTGCTTTAGATATTTTTTGTTTATTTTTTGACATGTTTCTAGCCACAAGGTCATTGTTTGATCGCTTCTCTCCTAGTCCAGTGATTGAGGTACATATGCACATGTGAGGAAAAATGATTCCAAAGAGGGGGCATCCTGATTTCCCAGGTAGGATCACATCAAAGGTACTGGAGATGCTAACCAGCAAGGAGGACCATAAATTGGACCTACTGCCATATCTATACACGAGGTTGGACTAGAAAGCATGTCACAACATCTTTTTAATCCATGTTGAGCCAATGGATGATAAATGTAATATTAACATTATGTTTAAATTTATCTAGTTGCATTTTATTATCTTACTTAATGCAAATGAAATATATTTTAACATTTTTTTAAATTGTCTGATGAAATTGTCTAATTATTGTTGTGTACTATATATGTTGTAGACATTAGCACATTCGATGGGGAGGGTCTTCCACCCATTCATGTTGAAGAGGATATGTAGAAGCCTGAGTTGCATATGTTTCGTATACCTGGCCTATGATGTAGTCCAGATGATATGTTTCAAAAGGATATGACAGATAGTTTGTCTGCATCATTAGCTTACATGGAGTCTAGTATATAAAAGCACAGGAGATCATGCAAGACCTTGAGATTGTAGAGTTATGGAGGAACGTTCCTCATAATATGAGGTTTTTTATGCATTATATAATCAGTTGAACCATCCTTCTATATGCTTGGAGGTTGAAGGACATTTCTACATCTAATGAGGGCAGAAATCCGTGTCCTCCTTCTCACCATAATAAGGGATTATCGACATCTCATGATCCACCTCTTCCTCCTTCTCCTCACCATGGCTATAAACTAGTATCTACACCTCCACATCTAGGTGACCCACCACCATCTCTGACTCATGATCCATAGGTTTATTGACCAACCTCTCCTTCTCATCGACTCATCCATCCACCATCTCCTACAAATCCATCCATATCCTAGGCTCCAGAAATGATGGCCGTAGTAGTGGGTGAGATACATCATGGGGGATATATTAACTATGTTTCTTTCCATGTTTCTTTGTTTTCTAACAGAGGTACTAATGCCTCTATCTTTGCTGGTGGAGGTTTTGACGCCTTTGGATCTATTAGTAGAGGTAGTGATGCCTCAAGTTCTAGAGGTGGACCAAATATCCTATAGTAGTTATTGGACTAGATATGTATATTTGGCATGTATCATGAGTTTTAAATTATTTTTAATATATACATACATACATGTGTGTGTGTGTGTGTGTGTGTGTGTGTGTATTATACACACACACACACACAGACACACACACACACACACACACATTGCATTTTTCATGTTGATGTTTATGTTTATTTATATGTTGATGGTGATGTGTATGTTACGTCAGGTTAAATATCTTTGCTAGGTGTGTTTGTTAGATGTGTACATGATGGTTATGTTAGATAATGCATCTTGTGTTTTGTTAGATGTTATTATTATATTTGTGTGTTATATGATGGTAGGTAATGTTTGCATGTGTACATCATGTCATGTTTGGTGTGTATGTTATATTATGTTAGCTATTTTATTATGTGTATGTAAGATAGTGCTTATGTTTGATAGGAGATGATAGTTGTGTATGTTATAAGATGATATTTTCTCATATGTGTCTAATGGTTATTTTAGATGATGTTTATACTTATTAGGTGGTCATAATGATGATGATTATAGTATGTTACATGACGTTAGGTGATAGTGGTGATGGTGATTGATTTGATGATCACATTGTAATATTTTTTATTGGTATGTATATATCAACTTATTTTCTTATGAACTTAATGGGATGTCAAATTATTTTATGATATTTTGTTCATATGTATGATGTATTTTGTTTATGTAGATGAGTATGATTCATGTGTTAGTGCAGTGTAAGTTATTTTTTATGTATTTATGTCGATGTCTTTTATATTAGCTATAATTATAATTACAAATTATGCACAATCTCAGTTATAGTCGCAAGTAACAATATCACCTATTATTACAATTTATAATCATTATCACAATTTCACAATTACTAATTAGATTCACAAATTACAAATTGGACAATTCAACTATAAATTTATAATCGCAATTGCAATTACTGGTATAATAAAAAATTGCAAATTACAATTACAAATTTGCAATTACCTTTAAAAACTAATTTACAAATTACAAAATAATTTACAATTAAAAAATACAAAATTGCAAATTTACAAATTTCAGTTTCTACTACAAGTGTATAGTCACACGATACTCTTACAATTACAATTTTGCAATAACAAGATACATAGAGTAATAGGAAATTAATACACCAAATCTGTAGTGCTTTGGTAAGGAGAAAGATAAACTAATATCTAAATCTAAGTAAAGTTTCCAATTACATTATTAAATGCGGGCCTTTGAAAAGGAAATTATGTCTTCCCTCACCTTGTATTTATCACAAATTTTAAAAAATCAATCATCCCAATCTATTGTTTTTTGTTAGATTATTGAGTAGTTTCACTAAGGAGATTACGAGTCCCATTGGTTCTATTTTTTACGGTTTTATTTTTTTTTATTAATGCACATAAAATTGGTAAAATAGTTTTGATCATTAATTTTAGGATTTATAAAATCATTGTAGTATCCATGATGCCACTGATGATGAGTTGGTGAATATATGTAAATAACTTCATTTAAAAAAACCTTAATGTGATTGCATAGTTAGAGTTTGAAAGTGGTTTTGTGATTAGTGAAGGCATTACTATTATGTAAATTAATAGAATGCAATCTAATGATAGAGTTTGTTAGTGTTACTTAACAAATAAATAAAATGCATTCACACATTATAGATTTCCTTTTTAAGTGTAATTAATTTGTCAATTAACTCTACATTTCAAATCAATATTAAAATTTGTTAATTACTAACTAGTTAATATTAACATAATTAGTATAAAATGACTATTTCGGTATTGTTAGAAATTTATATTAAATATTGACACACTATTATACACATTGACCTATATTTTTTCAATATTGACATGCCATAATAACGGTGGCACCATAATTCTATATTTGTATAGTAAATATGCAATGAGATATAAATACCTTCAAGTAAAATTAACTTCTTTTTCATTCAGTTATTCCATACAATCACAAATTACTTTAAAGACAAACAAATTTTGCATCAGATTGATTGGTAGCCAACCAAAGTTGTTTAAAAACATTTAATAATCAATTTTGTATTTCCACCGTCATAACATGAAAAAAAAACAAAAAAATTAAAGAATTAAAGAGAACAATAATAAAATGATGTATTGACAATGTAAATGATGAAATAAAAATGTACATATCATTCTTTGTTTCCATCACCTTGATTATCTTCCTTTCTTTGCATTATAACATTGGTGTTCTCAAAAATTTGTTTAGAACTAGGGTCGTGTCTTAATACGAACCACCAATCCTTATCCAACATATCTAGGTAAACAAACACTTGGTTGCAATGTTTTGGGAAAACATAAGGATTCTTAGTTTCATCCCACACCTTTCTAGAGTTGATACATATCAACCCACTATCACGATATTCCTTAATATTATTCCTATCGAATGTGTCCCACTACTTGTACCTAAAAATAACACATTGAAAAGATGAAAAGTCCACATGAAGGATATCTTATGTCTTTCTGACATAACCCAAATCCCCCCTATTAGGTTTTGATCATAGTGGCTAACGATGATATATTGGTTAAACTCGACTTTCACTCCATGTTATTGTGTAAGATGCCCATCATCGACATCATCAATGCAAAATGATGCCCATGTGCCCACATAGATGGGAACAAATACACCTACAAAAATAGTGAACAAATGATAGTGTCATATGTCTAATAACCTAATCAATAATATATAAAATATATATGTTATAAATCAAAGGTGCATTATAGAGTTAAAAATGTATAGAAAGAGTGTATTACTCAGTTTTTTCACCTGGTCCTTATGTTTAGTGCATCCTCCTCAACATGCAGGTAACAACTAGATGCACCACATTTGTGTTTGAATTGGTCAACAACCCAACTATTGGGATATATCATTTTCATATTATCTTTTAAAGTATAAATATAAGGCATGCTTCTACCATTTAGTCGTTTGAATTATTTTCTTGGAATATTGAACCCATCTAGACATTAGCCTTAATCACTTATTTTCTTTTCTTGTGCTTAGACCATTATTGGTTGACCACCTAGTGTATAATACTAAGTATCTTGATCACTATGAGCTATTAGTTTGTCATTATTAGTTCCATTATCCTCAGATGCACCATATTCCTTGATTCTAGGAGTTAATGCGCTCTCATGCATGATTTTAGGCCCACTTGAGTCAATTTCTATAATTTAGGAGCCTAGATTGGGTTAACTAGCCTTGATTTCATCACCTAAACTAGTATGAGATATGATGACCACTAGCACTCTATTAAACACCTATTATGCACCCTCCATCATTATTTATCATCATTGAACTAGCTACTATGCCTTCTTGGCCCACTTACTGTCAGTTACACTCAGTTAACTGATCTGCTTCAGAAGTTATGACTAGAAACTATGTCTAGTGATGTTTTCTATGTTTTCTAATATTGTCACTTGTGTGGAGTTCAAATGCCTCTTTAGGCTCATGAATTTATCCCTTCGATATGTATTATAAATGTAACCTTATTGGTGAATAGTAATCAGATGGAGTTTATACCAATTGAGTTTTCTCTTTTATGTTTCCCTCCATTATTATGCTTATCTCTATTGTAATTCTTGTGAGGTTCCATCTGATTCAATATCTTCCTATGCAAATTCTTACATGGTATTTGAGATTCTAGTTTGAGCATAGCTCATTTAGAATCGATTAACTTCCATATAGATATTTATAGAGTTTGCTTTGCAGGTACAATTTCAACAACAAAAATTTGAATATCGCAACCAATTTTGAAGAGGTGCCATGACCTATAACAATTGTCTTATAGGGCCTACAATATATTTTTTGAATTTTATTTTCGTGATCTAAAACTTTCTTTTTTTGGAATTAAATTTGAGTTTCTAGTTTGAGCAATATGTTCAGTTAAATATCAGTAGTTTCCAACAACTCTCATACGGTTGTACCCTCTATTTTGGCTTGTATTTTTAACTCCACATGATGATATAGGTCAAGTTATTTATATGATTTTCTCTTCGATATCTCAAATGGGTCTTTGACGTAATTTGATTCGGTTGACTGTAGCAGAAGTTGTGATTGAAATGGCAACATGACATCAATCACGTTTTTGAGTTTTTATTTAAGCTTTCATACATGATTTGATTCACATGTGCAACTCCTTGGATTCAAAGTTGTTCCTGAGTTTAAAGAAGAAAATTGCAGAAACCTTTGTTGTTTAGTGATTTCTACAATTTTCTTCTTGCAGGACTGAGATGAGAGAAATCTTGAAGGTGATAAGTCAATTGTTTTTTATCATATGCGTGCTTCACAAGATGATGATGCACAATCTACTGATCTCATGGAAAATTTTGAAGGCTAGATCAAGTTTTGAGAGTACTTCTTCAACATTCCCATCTAGTGATATCATGCTTTCTACTTATTCCTCTATGATAACTGGTACTATTCCTCAATGTTCCTTTGAATATAGAGACTTTTCCATTACGTTGGCACACATGGGACTCTTGTTCCAAACCTTTTTGTTCTCCTATATATCTACTATTTTGAATTTTGAATATAAAAACCAGTTGTTGCAACTCATACACTCTTTGATCCTTTCCTTGGTTCTTTTTTTAGTGTGTTATTGGATGTTTTGAAGGTGGAATTTTAGTATGGATTTATTTCATTTAATCCCACTATCATCCTTCATATGCAGTGCATGATTTTGATTGGCATGTGTTCTCATAGTTGCACAGAATATTGAGGACATAATCATTCTCTTGGAGATGATTTTACTTTATTTGAATCACATCTTGGTTCAAATTTCATGGCTCTAGCATCTCAAATCTCATTCGTACCTGATCTCAGGAAGTTCAATTCTAGTGAGCACCTTCATTTGCATACAGATTATGTAGAGATCTAGCACATGATCCAGACAAGGGAGCAGCAACCTCTTCTTCCCAAGATGAAGATATTTCCATACATCTAATAAAGTTCACACCTACTTGGATTTGGAGCAGTTTATTTATGGTGTACCTCATGTCCATTATTGAGGGAGGATTTTCCCCATGAGTTTTTGCCTCATTCCTAATTTTACATGGATAAATAAATTTCTAAAGGGTCACCTTAGTATTTGTTATTGGGCCCTAATATCCTTTTATTTTTCACATGAGTTAGACTTAAGGGGCAGTGTTGAAATATTCAACCCATCTAGGCATTAGCCTTAATCATTTATTTTATTTTCTAGTGCTTAGACCATTATCAGTTGACCACCTAGTGTATAGTCCTAAGTATCTTGATTACTTTGGATTATTATTTTTTCATTATTATCCTCATTATCCTCAGATGCACCCTATTGCTTGTCTCTAGGAGTTAATGCGCTCTCATGCATGATTTTAGGCCCACTTGAGTCAGTTCTTATAATTTAGGATCCTGCATTGAGTCAACTAGACTTGATTTCATCACCTGAGTTAGTATGAGATCTAATGACCACTAACACTCAATTGAACATCTATTATGCACCCTACATCATTATTTATCATCAGTTAACTA
Source organism: Pseudotsuga menziesii (assembly GCA_001517045.1). NCBI lineage: Eukaryota > Viridiplantae > Streptophyta > Pinopsida > Pinales > Pinaceae > Pseudotsuga > Pseudotsuga menziesii. Next base: position 72,445 of record LPNX011047804.1, on the reverse strand, counting down.
GCTAATATGCCTTCTTGGTCCACCTATTGTCAGTTACACTCGGTTAACTTATCTACTTCAGGAGTTATGATTGACAACTATGTCTAGTGTTGTTTTATAATACTGCCACATGTGTGAAGTTCAACTACCTCTTTAGCCTCATGAATTTCTCCCTTTTTTATGTATTATAAATGTAACCGTATTGGTGAATAAAAATTAGATGGAGTTTATAGAAATTGACTTTTCTCTCTTATGTTTTTGCTTCATTATTTTCTTTCCATTATTCTACTTATCTCTGTTGTAATTCTTGTGAGGTTACATTTGATTCAAGATATTCCTGTGCAAATTTTTATATATTTCCTGTCAATGTCTCATTTCCTCCTCTTCTCTTCATACAATGCAACCCAGGGTTGTGTTTCCTCTACATTGTAAAAAATGAATTTATTGATGGAATCAATTTCTAAATTCATTGTTGTGTTCATGAAATCAAATTGACATATAGTATGTATGAAATCAAATATAGATTATGAATTTCATTGTGAATAGTTACTATATAGAAATGTAACAAAAGATAAGTGAATTACCCTTTATCATGCATATTTTTCTGTTCATTTGGAGTATCTCCTCTTCCCTTTTTTCCTCATCACGTTCATAATTTCAAATCACTATGCTTGGAGTACGATTGATTTGCTTGATGTGCTCACTAGCATAATAGAAGGAATCATATACTATGTACTCCTCTGCCATAGACCCCTTAGGTTTTTCCCTTTGTAAAACAAATCCCTTCAACCATTTCATGTACCTCTCTAATAAGAACATCCAATGACATGATACCACCCCTAATAATTCAACCTCATTAACTATGTTAGTTAGAAGATGAACCTTCGATTCCATGAAACTTGTTAGTAATTCCTTCTCAAACATACAAACAATATTAGCTATCACTTGATGTCGTCATGGAATTCTAGCCATGTGAATATCCTTTGATGTGATCCACCACATAAATGTAGATATTTTAGATATGGTATGCCGTAGATCCTTTGTAAATTCAAGTTTCACACAACCATGCACGAGCAAAGGATAATGACACTACAAAGTGAACACAAAAATTTAATTGTATTTTAATTTGTGGGGTGAAATATAAAAAAAAATTGACATACGTATCCTTAGAAGGTTCATATGGTCATGTGATTTCAAACCTATTAAATTTGTATCTATAGTGAATCAACACCGTAGAGTATACCGATACAAATAAGGCTCCTTCACACCCAATATAACTTCATTTCCAAAGAAATAAAATATTTCTTCAAAATCCATGGGACATCACCTTCTTTAAATGACCAAGAGGGGCAAGCCTCTCCTCTATTTTCTTGGCTTGTCCAATTCTTCTTTTTAGTATTTGAATAAATAAGATCTCTCCTTACATAAAACCTGGCACTTTGTTTCGATCATATGTGCCTGCATAAAGAAGAGAGAACATTTTTAAATATATGCATAGGATCATGTAGTAAGTGGACAATCTTTGTATGCTTCCAATATGGGAGCTCATAAAATACTGCTGGGCCTTTTCATCCCAATGGGAATTTTCTCAACACAAGTGTCGAACAATTCAAAATCATTGACCATAAGTTCCCCATTTAAATCAAACATTTATGCAGATTCCTTCTTCTCTCTATTATATGCTCGAAGTCAATGAGTTGGTGTCATTATTTCAAGAATTTGGGTTATCTCTGGATTACCATTGAGATTAGATGTTCCTCTTCTCTAAGAGTTTTTTTCTAGGAAGAATACACTCAAGAAATGTGGCACCAGATTTTATAGGTGGCTAGACTACCTAGCCTTCATAGAAGGCCCACAAATTTTACATCCATGATACCCTTTTATTACACGTCGTACAATGTTATGGTATACATATAACTTTAGTGTTGAAGATCAATACAATAGCACCAAATTAAATATCCTGAAAAATATTGTTATGAATATAAACAAATCAAGCAACATGTTTCCCAAAGAAAACTCCTAATTCCAAATAATCATGTGCGGTGTATGAACATATTCCATACAATGTAATAATCCTCTGTATTGGAATGGGTATTGATAGATCATATACATGTATACATTCCCATCATTCCTTCAATTCATCAATCAATGGTTGTAGGTGTTAGGCCCTCGAATTGTCCATTTTTCCATCATTTATTGACATACCTTTCATCCATTTTCTTACCATTATTTCTCATTTATCATTCCATTTTCCATCCATTTGTTGTAGCTACGCGTAAAACAACATGCTACTTCCATTGATGTTTTAAGTGGTTAATAGTGATTATTTTCCTTTATCTTTGATGAATTCAAGACTATTATGCATAATTTTACTAATGATGGTTTGTGGAGTGATTTGTCACATACAGGACGCTCATAGCCAGCTGTTACAGCCTTAACCAAAAATGCATGCCACATAAGAACACCTTGATTCACGTCTTGATTTGCAGGCAGATGGAAACGAATCTCAAAAATCCGAGACATGGGTTTTGTGCGTAACATCCTCATTTACCTGATTCTCAAGGAAATCACCAAACAAAGCTACATTTTGCAATATGCAGGTGGTTCTTAGAGAGGGTATTTTCTAGATTTGATGTTGCGGCCGGTTCCAAAGTTGCCAGCAATTACGACCGTGTTTCAGCTATTGCAGATCACAAGTTGGGGGTTCAGTTCTTCATTTCTAGGAGATAATTTTATGTATAAATATGTAATCAATCTCATTGAGAAAGGGGGAAAAAGCATGATATATTAGGAAGGATAGGAGATGGATGATAGGAGATGTAAGATAAGAGAGAACACAATGTTATGATGTAGGATTTGATCCAGATCTATTGTAATTCTTCCATTATGATAATACATGCAGGCAGTTTCTTAATTCTGGAGTTGTAGACTTTTATTGTGGAGATCCAGCTCTGCTCAGTGGAGGAAGGGCCCTCTTCCCTGAGCAGATGCTGGTAGTATTAATTGTAAGTGTGTTATTGTTTAAATCTACTTATTATTTCGTTCATGCTTTCATTCGTTAAGCTTATCATAGTTGTATGCTTTCATTCATTAGATCTGTCATAATCGTTGTGTTGATAATTCATTTGGTAGATCATTGGCCAACATAACAATTCTTTTAGATGTACGCAATTAGATCTTGTTTCTTGATAATTTATTTTGTTGAAGTGTGATTAGATTTATAGTGTGATTTTATGAATAGACTGAGGATTGATTTACTTTCAAGCAGGTGTGATCTAATCTACAAACAGTTATGATTGCATACCAATAGATAACAATGTCAGGTAGAAATTGTACTCGCATATATTTTGTTGAATAGCTTTGAAATAAAAGACTTCCTCGAGTTGATAATTTATGTTTAGCACTCTCCATGTTAAGTTTTAATTAACTGACATATAGTGGGCACGACATTTTGGCGCCATTGTCGGGGAAGTTATTAATTGTGCAAAAGTACATCTGACATTGTCTTGTAGATGCATTGTTAAAGTAGGGCATGTAGGTTGCATTATTACATTTCAGTTTATTGAATTTATTTTGAGTGTGGATTTTTTGTTTTTACATTTAGTTTTATTTCATTTTCAATCTTTGCAGCATAAATCTTATCATTCCCCTTAGTGGTGTTGTAAGCACCACCCATTCTACTAACAAGTTGACAGGGACATTCGAAGGAGGAGCCTCAAGATAGCACACAAAGAATCTAATGAAGAGATGGTAGGTGAGAAAGATGCAGAAGTTGTTACCTTTGAATTTCCCATTAGAGATTCGAGAGGAGTGGTACCAATGAAAAGAATTCCCCCACATGTTCTACCAAATTTTCACGGTTTGGAAAATGAAGACCCTGATGTATTTTTATTTCAATTTGAAGTACTTTGTAGAGGATATGGTTATTGTGCTAATGATCAAAAGTTGAATGTGTTTCCCCTTACTCTAAAAGGAACATCCCTCCGATGGTTCATGAGCCTCGGTGGGAATTGTATACAAACTTGGGAAGACATGAAACATGTATTCTTGAAAAGGTACCAAGATTATTGCAAGGTCAATGAAGACATCTTTGAAATGACACAAGGAGAAGAAGAGAGTCTAGAGGAATACATAGAACGCTTTCAATATAACCTCCAAAGATCCAAACAGAGGAAACTGGGGAAGGAGATCTTAAAAACACTTCTACTCAAGGGAATCCAAGCTGAATGTTTAGAAATATTGAATCTGATCGGAACAGGTAATGTATTTCAGTTAGCATATGATGATATTTGTGAGCTATGTAGAAGGTATTCAAGAGGAAACTTCAAGACTGGTAAGAATTCTAAGGAACTTTTATCTTTATTTTTGGAATCTGCTGCAAAAACAAGAGTTTTACGAGCTGAAATCAACAATTTATTTAAAATTTCTAAAGCTGATTCACAATCGGTTGTTTTGCAGGATAAGGAAAAGCAGGAGGAAATAAGAGAAGCAAGGGATTTCCCTTTGGATATTCTTGAAAGTTGTGGTATATGTGACTTGAATCATTCCACAGATCATTGTCCCTCCTTACCAAAGATGAAAGAAACATATCATAGAAATCTGGGAGTTGTAGCTAACTCGTTGCAACAGTCATGTCAACCATGGCCTACATCTATGGTTCAAAATTCTAGCCCTCCATTTCCTTACTCTCATACTCAACCATTAAATACTCTTCCACCATGGCAGTTGTTGCAGCCTCAATTTAACTCTTACCTACATTATCCACAAGGTTGGAATGGCCTATCTTATGATCACATGGCCACTCTCTCTCATGCTGCAACACAACTTGGTCCTTCGATATCAACCTCACAAATCAATCATCTACATCAGCCACATCTATTTTCTCATCAAACTCCTTGGTATTCAACATAATTTCCTGTCCAATCCACCCTCCACCCTAACCATAATAAAGCAGTACAGTATGCCTACAGTGCTGAACTGCAAAATGTTCCTACATTTCCCTCTTGTTCTACCTCACCTACACTGCTGCAAAAAGGCTGTGCGTTGTTGCAGCAAGTCCATACGAGGCCTGAACATGTTTTAGATCCAAGATTTACAGATGGAGTTTCTTCTAGTCCTCATAAGCAAGCAGTCAAGATCAACAATGCACACGTAATATTTGATGGAGAACAACCATTGGAACCAAAATCATCATTCACATCATTAGATCCAAAACTCTTATGCTTTGAGGAAGATCAGTTTAATAAGGATCTTCATGGTGTAACATCCATGAGTAATCAAGGGAACAAAGACTATATTGAAGCTTGGTTTCAATCTATCATCGGTCTGCAGCATCATTTCATACTTCACCAATTCTTGGCACCATCATTTCAAGGGACGTTTATCTCTCATATCCTAGCATTCATAAAGTTATATTTTTCTGTTGGGAGTATGAGCATACTTGAGTCACTTCTTCGAAAGTGGCTCCATTGGAAATATGCATACACTTGAAATTTTTGTATATTTCCAAGTAGAATAGGGTAGGATAGAGTAACAGAATAAAACCATAATTTTGTTTGTTTAAGTTTTTTTATTTTTGAATAAGTATGCTCTCTTCTTGCGCCTTGTTGCGATCTGGAAGATCAGAAAGTAGAAAGATAAGGAATGGGTATGAGATGTTTTCATGAATGCTTTGAACACCCAGCTATGACTGTGCTACAGGTAAAAATTTATGAGTTTGAGATATGTGTGTGTTGCACATCATGATATGTATTTAGTTTTTATTTTCCATAAAAATACACATGTTTGATTTCAACATTATGTCATTTTTTTAAGAGTTGCAGCTGCGGCTGCAACAGACTGTGTAAGTCAATCTAGGTGCTCAATGCTTGAAATTTTTGGTATGGATGTGTGTTATATTTAAATTTTCATCATTAAAAATATTTACACCTATTCCGATCACTTTTTGGGGGTCAAATTTAATTTATTGAATTTTTTGTGACAATTTGGCTTGAAAATTTTACTAGAACACAGTCGGGATAGTTCATTTTTGGGAGACAAAATGGAATTATTTTTAAAACATGTTTACACCCCAAGTATCCATTTGAATCTAGTTTCCAAAACAATTTGAATTTTTACAATTGAATGTCAAACGAAAATTTTATGGCCAAAATACTAACAGGGTGTCAAGATGGCAGCTTAGGAACAGAGCTGGGACAGTCAATTTTTGGATGCCTTATTGGAAATATCTTGCAAACCTGTTTCATTTGTATATTCCCCTATGAATCTAGTTTACAAATCAATTTGAATCACTCCATTCCGATATCGTATGCAAATTTTATGACCAAAATACGGACTACCTATCACAAATATGCATTCCTAAAACTCTATTTTCTAGACTGTTCATTGGCTTATTTGACCCATAAATTCTTGTTGGATTCAAAACCTGTTTCTAATGGAGATACTTACATGAATATACTTTCATTTCCAATTGTAATCACATCAATCCGTTATCAAACGAAAAAGTTAAGCCTAAAACCGTGACTATTGGTCTAGTCCATAATTCAAAAAAAAAAACACCTTGTCATGCAGGTTGTTACTAAGTGATTTGGAACATCATTACATAGAATTTTTTTTTTTAATTTCTAATGGAAATATAACTATGAATTTAATTTCATGTGGCTTTGGAATCACTGAAATTGGACAAGGAACGAAGAAGCTATGATCAGAATACCGTTGGTGAGTCTAGATGGACATTGCTCTCCCGCAGGTATAAAATGGATTTTGCTTTGTTCATTTTTCTTTGGATTTGTTTTATGAGTAATTGCTTGTTGTTTTTTTCATAAGTGTTGGGTGAAGAGAGACCAATCATATCTCTTTTTACATCATCTCATGTTTTATTGCAGGCAAATGCTAGGTTTTTGCAGGTCCTTGGAAGAAGAAGGTCAATGCATGCACGAGTGACTCTTGAAGACTTTTTCTCAATTTGCAAATAGATTGAGCACATAAAAAAAATGGAGAGATTGATATGCAAACCATACAGAGTCCAATGTTTCCGAAAGTCAAGTCTCATTGCAACATGCCAAGAATCCTTTTTAGACACCTGTCATCCCACCTTTTGCCGAAAGAAACCCCTCAAGAAGCCAATTGCACTATGGTAGATTCATTCACCCTCCTCATTTAAAAACCCTAAAAATCCATTCATGTCGAAGTCTCATTTTCCACTGCTTATGTAGTCACCATAACCATTTTATTTCCCATCACTACTACATCATGACTTCACATATACTTTCCACTTCTGAGTTTCATGTTGGTTCTATTTTTCACTATGATTCTTCACAATCATTTATTTTGTACTCGTATTGGATGATGTGGAATTCATTAAGGTCCACCTTCCAATGGTCTTGTCCCATCGACTCCGACACATCATCTGGGATCGAGATTAGAGTTTTTATAGTGCCCTGGTATTTGCATGAATCAATGGCAGATTTCCTTGTTGTCAATCATGGGGATTCATCAATGCCTCTTGATTGACAAATCTTGCAGGTGAATCAACTCCAGCACATCCATTCATACCTGTTAAGATGCACTAAGGTACTTTAGAGCTCATTGTCATCAAAGGTGAGTTTCTTCACATTGGTTAATGGCATACATTAATGGCTAGTAATCCAATGATTTCTTTCCATGCTCGACTTCAGCACATTCATTCGCATGGTCAGAATTGTACCTCAGGTTTGTAGCAGTTGAAGATTATGTGATCTAATGGTTTCAACAATGATTTGCAGCATCATTTGTTCAGTAGTTTTGCAATTCCTTTCCATTTTCATTTTCAGAAATAAGAGAAAGGACTTTCTGCTTCTATGGTAGAATTTTTCCTCATCAATTGTCTCAGCAGTTAGTCTTACATGCGACCAGCACAACATCATGGATCAAATTCAGTCTCATCCAGTTTCAGCTCTCATATACATATGTCTCAGCATCAGATCAGCCTACATAGCTCCAGCATACACAAGTCCATTCATGTCAACCAAGGCTTCCATGGAGGTAACACTTGAGGTAAAATAGCATGAGTTTTTTATTTATTAAAGATTTAGGGAAATGTCATGAAGAACCACTAAGAATTAGCCATTTCCATTGTCTAAATAGCATTTTATGTCCATCCATTCCCATCATTTCCCATTCAGTTTTAACACTTCATCATTCATGCACATCCACTTCAAATTCCAACCCAACTGACCAAGCATGAAAAAAGGGATACCTTATTGTTGTCACACAAGAACCAACAATAGGAAGTCTTGCTGCTGCCACACAAGAACCAACAGTAAGAAAAGAATCATTGCTACTGCCACACAAGAACCAGCAATAAAAAAAGAAGTCTTGTTGCTGCCACACAAGAACCTACAATAGAAGAAGCCTACGCTACCATACAATAGAGGATGCATTTCAAAGGTATGTGTTTCTTGGTTCACCTAATATATAAATTGGTTCAAAAGCATGGATGTTGTGGCTAAAGGAGAATATAGGGGGCTTAGTTGCAAGTTACATGAATGGCTCTTCTATCAAATACCACATATCATCATTTCCAGTATGTACAAGATAGAAGGGAAGTTTGATAGCAACAATAATATCAAGTCTTATTACTATAATTGTGAGGAATGGAAATCACAACGTGGTATGCTTGGTTACTTCTACCTCTACTAGAAGCATACTTTTTCAGCAATCATTTTTTTTATGGACTGTATATGAGATTTCGAAGGTAGATTATAACCAACATTCCTGTAGCAGTGCATACCAACGTTATCTTGTACATTCAAGGCAGGGGAAGGTAGATTTATGGACTGTATATGAGATTTCGAAGGTAGATTATAACCAACATTCCTGTAGCAGTGCATACCAACGTTATCTTTTACATTCAAGGCAGGGGAATGATAACATTTATGACTGGTTCTAATCTTTTATGGGCATATTTCAAAATCAGTAATTACAGCAGTACTCCAACACATCTTTAACAGTATTGTGTTGTAGGTAAATGATGAGACAATTTTATGACATTCCTTTCTCCACATGAAGATTGGAGGGCTACAAAACTCAGTAGAATTTCCATATTTTTTCTTGGGGTAGCCACATCTTTGCTACTTCATCTTAATTACATGATAAAATTGACATTTTTGATACCATGAGCTGATTTGAATTAGGTTTGGTGCTATCACAAAGTTATATGCATGAGTTTTGTTGAGTGATTGAGAGCCATATAAATTTGATATCTGCATTTATGTAGCAACATTCTAAATAGATCTATGCTATATTCTTCTCCATGGAGCAATGGGCTAGTTGTTACAAGTGAAATGTTTGTGAAAATTTGAGAATCATTGAATGCTGCATATGTTAAGTTTGGGGGAGATGGCTACTTTCCAACTAAGATAAAAACTCTTCTTTTGCATGAGGACATGTCAACTTATTCAGTTTGGGGGAGGAGCTACTATGCTTGCCGGTTTTCCATTCACATTCATATTTCTTATGCATATTGTTCCTCACATAAAATGTTGAATTTGAATTGAGAATTTATCACAAAAAACAAATTATATCCTCATGAAATTTGGACAGGGAATGCATAACAACAAGATGAACAACCGTTGCAAGTTTCAGCTCAATCCAATGCACGGTTTTCAAGAAAATGACCATCATCACCTACAGCCAATTTGCATTTTTCTTGAAATTCGTGATGTGGGTTTGTCTAATTTTTGGAATGGAGAAGCATTAGGGTGGTAGTTACTTGCTTGCAAAATTTCAACTCAACCCAGTTCGTTTTTTTGAGAAAATGGCTTCAGAAGTTTCCCATTCAAAAAGGCTGCAACGACGTAAAATATTGTCGTTTCCCGTTTCCCATTAGCTGCAACACCGTTTCCCGTTTAGTTGACTGCAACACCGTTTCCCGTTTTTCGGTAGCCATCCATTTTATGGCAGCTATGAGTTCCTGTTTTCCGGCAGCTGTCCGTTTTCCTGCAGCTGTGAGTTCTTTTCCGACAGCTGCGAGTTCTTTTCCGGGAGCTGTGAGTTCCCGTTTTTCGGCAACTGTCTGTTTCCGGCAGCTGTGAGTCTACCAAATTCGCAGCTAAATTTAGTGTTGTTTCGCCAAATTCGTCACTAAATTTAGCACTCTTCTGCTAAATTTAGTGATGTTCCGCCCAATTCACCGCTAAATTTAGCATTGTTCCACCAAATTTGCCGCTAAATTTAGCGTTGTTCCGCCAAAATCTTTGCTAAAACCTTCGCCAAATTCTCTGCTAAAATAAGCTGTGACTCTGCCAAATTTCTACTAAAGAGCTGCGAATCTGCCAAACCTTCTGCTAAATCCTCCGCTAAATGACTCTGCTAATTTCTGTTAAACTCTCCATTTCTTCTAGCTGCAGCTGTGCGAATGGTAAAATGAAGGAACAAGTGAATGAGTTTTTCAAGTTGGATGCTACACGGGGATTAGGTTGCATGAGGACATGCAACAAGTTCAGTTTGGGGGAGATGTTGGGCCCTGGAATTGTCCATTTTTCCATCATTTATCGACATACCTTTCATCCATTTTCCATCCATTTGTTGTAGCTGCGCGTAAAACAACATGCTACTTCCATTGATGTTTTAAGTGGTTAATAGTGATTATTTTCCTTTATCTTTGATGAATTCAAGACTATTATGCATAATTTTACTAAAGATGGTCTGTAGAGTGAGTTGTAATGTACAGGACGCTCATAGCCAGCTGTTACATCCTTAACCAAAAATTCATGCCACATAAGAACACCTTGATTCACGTCTTTATTTGTGGGAAGATGGAAATGAATCTCACAAATCTGAGACATGGGTTTTGTGCGTAACATCCTCATTTACCTCAATGTTGAGGAAATCACTAAACAAAGCTATGGTTTACGATATGCAGATGGTTCTTAGAGAGGGTATTTTCCATATTTGGTGTTGCGGCCGGTTCCAAAGTTGCCAGCAGTTACGGCCGTGTTTCAGCTGTTGCAGATCACAAGTTGGGGGTTCAATTCTTCATTTCCAGGAGATAATTTTATGTATAAATATGTAATCAATCTCATTGAGAAAAGGGGGGAAAGCATGATAGATTAGGCAGGATAGGAGATGGATGATATGAGATGTAAGATAGGAGAGAACACAATGTTATGATGTAGGATTTGATTCAGATCTATTGCAATTCTTCCATTATGATAATACATGCTAGCAGTTTCTTAATTCTGGAGTTGTAGACTTTTATTGTGGAGATCCAGCTCTGCTCATTGGAGGAAGGGCCCTCTTCCCTGACCAGATGCTGGTAGTGTTAATTGTAAGTGTGTTATTGTTTAGATCTGCTTATTATTTCGTTCATGCTTTCATTCATTAAGCTTATCATAATTGTATGCTTTCATTCATTAGATATGTCATAATCGTTGTGTTGATAATTCATTTGGTAGATCGTTGGCCAACATAACAATTCTTTTAGATGTATGCAATTAGATCTTGTTTCTTGATAATTTATTTTGTTGAAGTGTGATTAGATTTATAGTGTGATTTTATGAATAGACTGAGGATTGATTTACTTTCAAGCAGGTGTGATCTAGTCTACAAACAGTTATGATTACATGCCAATAGATAACAATGTCAGGTAGAAACTGTACTCGCATATATTTTGCATGATAGCTTTGAAATAAAAGACTTCCTCGGGTTGATAATTTATGTTTATCACTCTCCATGTTAAGTTTTAATTAACTGACATATAGTGGGCACAACAATAGGTAAACGTTTATACTCTTCACTTGTCTTCTACCAAGGACAATAAGAACCAACATAAGATGTTCATTCTTCATAGAAAACCATGGGGGCATATTGTTATGATCACTACTACAAGCCAAACATAATAGTTAGTGTTTTGGAGAGGATATGGGTTGATGTCATCCATGGATATGCTCAAACAAAGGCTCCATACTTCATCTTTGAATTTATCAAGTCATGACATATCCTCGATATGCTTCATGGCTATAGAATCTATTGGGATTCTCATAACTTTTGACTCACTTCGGTGCAAGGAATACATAGATAATTCTTTGCAATGAGAGAGCCATTGAATCCTTGGGATTATAGGCATGTGCCTCAATATATAATGAGAAGGATCATGTGCTTTATCCTTGTTTCTTTATTGTCATGCCCACATTTTGGGCATTTCTCTTTGTTTGCAGACTCGCCTCTATATAGAATACAATAATTCAGACATGCATGATATGATTTTTACTCAACACTTTGTTTTCCTCTTCACAGCTGCCAAGAAAGACATTATCACTTGTAAGTACCTTATATTTGAATAACCTACAATTAGTGGGAAATATAAATGTACAATGTCATTTAACATTCATAAAATCAATCATTTTCAATGTTTATTGTTTGATGAGATTCCTCAAAATATAAGGGATTCGATTTCCAGTTACCTCAAAATTGTCGATAAACACATGTGTTTAACATACCATACATTTCTTTCAAGTTGTATAGTAACATTATTGTCTTTAACTGGGTGGAATTTGATTGGCTAGGTTGAAAGGGAGGGGTGGAAGCCGATTTAAGGCTTTGGAAGAAGGTATTAGTGATATGAGCATCATTACATAGCTCATTTTTCTAGAATACATCTAATAACATTGCATCCATGGCACTCATATGTCATAATAACTCTTCCATACCACCCTCTATTTTATTGCATCCATTTCCAACATGTGAAGAACTACTATTATTGTAGGAATTCCTAATTGGTGAGTCTAGACGATGTAGGAATTGAATAGGTGGTTTATTCAACCATGTTTGGTATGCTTCCTCTCCAATTTGCATTATTTTTGCAGCCTTCTCTCATTTCGACATTGTAGTGGGGTGCAACGGAAGATGGTAGACTAGTTTTTCATGATTAAAATCTTGATTTCAAAAATATTGAACATTACACCGATGATATTAATAAGCACAATGAAATTGGTTTTTTCCAACATTATACCAAACAATTATTATAGAAGCATGAGATTTTTTCCAATAAGAAATGTTCAACCACAAACAATTTATAAACCAAAAGTTCAAATTGAGAAATACATTAACTTCATTCCCATTGAAAATTTAAAAATAAAATTAATCAATGTTATTTGTATTACACCCCAAGGGGACATATAAAGGTATACCCAATTCAAGGTGTTTATGATGTGTGGTTGGTGGTGTATTAAAGTTATAGTTTATTAACAACTCTCCACCAGGAGACAAACTATGTATTGCATGCACAACAACAAAAAATGGGTGCTTTCCTTTTATAAAGAACACCTTTTTATTGAAGCATTCCTCAAATGAACAATTTGTAGAAAATAAAGAGCATATGAAATTGTTTATGAACCTTGTAATATTTTGATAATTGCATGGACAACCATAGATATATAACAAGTTATTTTCGTTAAAGTTTCTAGAAACATAACCATTTATGCACATACTATACATGGAATGTTATGTTTTTATTTAATAATATTCAAGTAGTATGGTCAACAATAGATAGAACTACAAAATGAAATAAGCGATACTAACTATTTGAGAGGAATGGGTACATGTGAAAAAATAAACAACCTAATTCTTGCAGCATATGTATTAGACTTGGATATCATAAAAACCATTACCACAGAAGGAGAATTTGGTTCCAACATCAAGCACAAGTAAGGAAGATGTCCAAGCACCATACAAACCACGTTTGCAACAAGTTTGATATTTACTTTGAAAATTCATGGGAAGAGAGAATTCATCACTACCCTCCAACAATTGGACCTACCTTGGTGTGTACTTGGACATTTTTTCTCTCAACTCATGCAACCTTCTGTATCTCCTAGTAGAGATGCTTTTGCTAGCGTTGATATCATACTTTGGATCATTAAAAGTTTTGTTTGACTGAATAGAAGCATGATGTTGGTTTATTTAGGATGAAACATATATGTTTTGGCTTCCAACTTTTCCAAAAATAATCTTAGGGACGCGTTCATATGTGTCTTTTATATATCACCTATTGGATTTTTTTACTGTAGTAGAGGGTATTAGAGCATCAACATTGGGTAGTGTATCATTAGTATAATTGGTGAGTGTGACACACCAAGGGTTATCCTTAAATCCTTGACATTTTGAACAACCACATACTACTAGGGTTCCATAAAAGAGATCCATCTCATGACGAATTAAGGTCGACGACCTAGGATTGTGGCTTGAATATAGCATGTTACAATTGAAAAGGTAAATCGGATTACCATTTTAATCTACCAATTGATTGTGGTATCTTGCTCCTAATAAGATATTATGACATTTTGCAACTGGTGGATTATCTTGTGCATCCAAACTTGATATTGAATCAAGATCCTGCAAAATAGAATACAATTCTATTTAGATTCACACGAGATAAATACTGCAAATTCAATAAGATAATAAAAGTATAAATAAAATATGAACTTACTGGAGATGAAAATGGAGAACTTGTTGAATTTTGAACAATATACAATAAGATGGAATTTGAAGAATTGACCATTTGATATTATAATATTTTCTCTTTTCATTTGCCAAATCAATAATAAATATGTGTCTATAGTCCTAAATAAAATTTGAGAACCATATCACAATATAACTCCCAATAAAGTTTCAAAACCATTTTGTAAGGATAAGGTGAGTTTAAGAAACGTATGTATACTATGAAGTATTGTAATTGGTGTGATTGAATCCTAAAAGAAAATTTGAGATGAATATAACATTTTATGATGAAACAAAAAATCATAGGGATTTTTAATTAATATGGTGCACCTTAATAATACAAATGCATCGATGCATTGTGAATAACTAGACACACTGGTGCGACTAACCACGTACTCACCATGTTGCAATATCCACACAAAAAGTCATAAAAGAAAATATCCGCTATATTTGATAGTGGATATATATCTATGCATTTTTCAATATTGTTGACCTTGGTGCACTTAGTATATGAAGGAGCACTGGGGTAGGCGTATCTTTGATATGCATTGCAGTATGATATTTAAAAGAAATCTATTGTATGCCAATATGGTGTGTCATTAAAAGAGTAGAGCACATGTGCATTCATATCTTTAAGGCACACCGTTATTCCAGGAAAAAAATCAAAAAAATTATCTTTGTGGTGTGATTCTTGTTATGAAACACCAATGTGCCTGTGTAAATAGCACGTCGATATCCAAAAAATAAAAAATCACATGAATTATTTTCCCATAAACTAAAAAAAAAGTAAGAATTTCAATTTCAAAAACAAATTCTATAAATTGTTTAAAAAAAACTAATCGCTATTTTATTATTTTGTCAAAATTTTGAGGGGAGAGTTTTGGAAGAGAGACTTATTGGGGAGGATTTTGGAGCAACCATGTTATTTTGAAGATCAAAATTTGTAAGGCATGGTGAATCACTACATAGTAGAAATTTCAAGTATGTAACTTATTACTATTGATCACAACGCAAGATTTATTTATTTTCTTATTTATATTTAAATAAATTCAGGAAAAAAATCATAGTTACCTTCAACATTGGGACCTTTGTTTTCTTGTTGCTTCTTTTCATTTTATATGGCCGCAAAATTTTGAATTAGGGGTTTAATCCCTCTATTGTTTCACAATTAGGATTTTTATTTTTAGGTATTTTAGATTTAATGGGTTTTTAGTTTTACATATAAGGCATTGGGCGTGATGGGACTACTTTCTAGGTTGAATCCAAAACCCTATTGACCCTGTCAGTTTTTTTTAATTTTCTTATAATTTTTTTTAAATGCTTACGCAATTTTTCAGTGGGGTATAGTTGTTCAAACACATCAATGAGTTTGGACTAAAATCACATAGGTTTGATTATCTGTGCTTTATAGTAAATAAATCGAACCAACAAAGGCGTATATGATTTTTTTATTTAGTTATCGATATCAACGCATTCAAGTGTGAGAAGCACCGATGTGTTTTGTTGATTGAAATGCACTGAAATGGAAGACTATTTTTTATTTTAAAGTTATGTAATTTATTTGTATAATATACTTAATAACTTCTATATATAATGGTGTAGGTTGTTTATTGATACAAAATGCAAGATAATAGTTCAATGAATCATAATTCTAGTCAATGTGATGACAACATATTACAGAGAGAAACTTCCTATGGCTTGGGGTATACCACAAGAGACTGAATGACACCAGAAATCAATCCATTCCAATATGCAAGAGAAATAATTGCATCTAACACTAAGGGATATGAAGCGTACCTTATTCTGAATGGTTGATGTAGATCCCCGTTGAGATTTTCCACCACGTTTTCATTTACGATTCACTCTAAACAATAGCAAAAAAGACAAGCATGCTATATATCAATGTGTTAGGCCTACTCTAGCATATATAAACCATCATGTATAAGCAAATATAACTACATCCATGGACAAAATATTCATAGTTATACACATGTAATGGAAACGAAATGGATATTTCTATTAATAATGAACAGAGATAAAACAGTGACAAACTCTGTCAACACCTCGTCGAAACGGAGAAACCGAGTCCTCCACTTAGGCCTCAACCACTTCAATCCTCCATCTCAATGGAAATCTTACAAACCAAAGGCAATCTTGGGAAGAGCAACAATGTGTGCTCCAAAGGGACAAAGGGATGCATACTAAAGCATAAACAAGTGAGGGAACAATGAACTATAGTTTTCTTGCTCTCCAAAATTATGCTCCTCCAATGCATCCAAGAGGCTCAATATGTATCCCTCCAATAGGAAATGGAGGGCCGAGTCAGATCGTTTCCAGGCATATGGAAGGCAAAGAGTCAATTTATTCGAGACTCAATGAGGAAAACTCCAAAAGTCTTTTTTATGCACATTTCTCGATGTACGCAAATATTGGCTCAAAATATGAATGTACATGCATGTATTGGATTAAAAGTTGTGTATACACATAAACATGTGTTTTTTTAAAGACTTTCTTGGTTCATCACAGTATGACTTCAGCAAGGGGGGTCCAAGGAGTTTGCAGAGGGACATGGAAGGCCATAAAGGTGTGATCTACCAAGTGTGGTAAAATCAGCTATAACATATACCCCATAATGTGTGAGTTCAGAGGGGTAACATGATGGCCAAAATACATTATATCCATCCCAGAAGTAGATTAATGAAGACCCAGGTGGAAGAACCATCCACTCATCAGTACAATACAACGATAAATCTTAGCATGTGACTGCAAATATACATGTATCAGTTCTGGATACATAAGAGTACAATGGACATGAATAGGAATGATATACAAATGTCATGTATGATTATCACCACGTACATTATACAATGAACAAGATCTCCATAGCGGATGAAGAGATCTTATAATACACTAGAATCTGGTCATGAGAACTGACATCTCATAAATATTGGCATGATCAAGGAGGTAGCATATGTGGAATGCCACCAAGCTCAGAGGTCTTCTACGCAAACTACTACAAGTACATGACCCATCTCACGAATAAGGTGTCGAGGTCGAACATGATGGTCCATCATCTGATTACCGGTCATTGATGTATACAGTTAACAAACACAAGATATCCCACCGATAATGATAATGGGAATTAAGGTACAGAGTCCAATCTAACAAGTGTGAATAGATATGTTGAGTTCAAACACTTGAAAGAATCCATCGATCAAGGGTCATTGATGTATTCCCAAAAATGTTGATGGAGAGAGGAACTACCACTGATGACTACAGGTCTCAAGGAACTCAATGGACTCTAGACTCCTATTCTAGGATAAATGATCTAAAGTCGATGGAATGGAATCTGCTGGAAGGAGGGAATTAAGGCATCACCCATCAACCAACATGAGGTACTCAGCAACGGTAGATAATTTGGAAGAACTTTGATGAACAAGATGTGCATGGACTAGTAACTGCATCAGGAATGGCCTACATGCAAAGAAAAGATAACTGAGGAATGGTCAACTCAGGATAAACTTCCTTCGAACAAGATCATAAGGCAAATGATGACTGAACATAGGTAGCATATACTCGACATACAAACTAGTACATCTTTGTGACACAAGAGGCATCGACAGAGGATCCATAGGGAGTGGAAGCATAACCAATCGATGGAGAAAACTCAGAGTAATGAATACAACTCCTAAATCCATTCTAATAACCCAACCAATGGATGTGATATACAGTGCTCTGTTCAAAGGCAACACAACTCGATAGATGCCAAAAGTAATATCATTTCTTGTCCTGATTTTTATGTTTTTTTGTTGGACTTTTTCATATTAGAAATCTTGAAAAAGAATAAAAGTGCTTATAGTATACAGCTAGTAGGAGAGAAAAAACGCAGGGGAGAAAACTAGTTCCAAGCAGAGGAACATAACTATGTTCAATGCAAGGAAGCATGTGCAGGATAAGGACACACAGGGGAAGGTCTCCTCCTGGTAAGGAATGATTAAGCTGTAAAGGATATATAAAAGGATCTACTTGGATAGGATTGAGACAAGCTCGGGCTACATGGCTTATAACTCGAAAGAGGGGAGCCGACATAAAGCTCAATACAATAAGAAAAATGCATGACATGCAATTACAACTTGATATACAAGGGAGTCCCTATGGGATATGGCCATCATAAAGTTCAAGAGAGATATAAATCTCTTGCGCAAGGACATGGCAGGACTATAAGGGACTCCCATACCTAAGGGAGGGCTCACAACATGGGTACCAAACTGCAAAGTGATATCTAACTAGGGCACCCATGAATAGGAAAGCTCTACCACTTACATAATGCCACTTCTAATAGTAGTATGAAGGTTTTGTGACATTACGAAGTGGGTTCTTACCTATAGTCAAGGCGACATGGTCATAAGGAAATGCATAATGCAAGCGAAAATGTGATCCTATCCTATATGTTAGTTCAACATTATACCTCGCATGGGAACAAATAGGTCAAAGCCTCAAAGAGAGTGTACAAAAAATGGACCCTACATGACGATAATATTAGTCCAAAATAGCTAGAAACAGTCAGTAAAGAGTCCAAACTATAGGATATAGGGAGGATTGATCATGACAACTACATTCAAAGGAAATAGTGCGGTGGATGATGGGAGATGAGAAGGAATGTAAGGTGTAGACCCAAGGTTCACGTATCCACTACCACCCTCATGAAGTTGAACACTGGTGTTAAGATTGGGAAAAGGGAGTGAAAATCCTCAACAAATGGAGTAGAGGGTAGAATATGACCAATCCTAAATCTATGAACAAGGTAATGGGTTGTGGTGCCCCCAAGGCCAACACCAGGGTTCATACTAGGACCTAGAGCAGGTGACAGGATACTAGTAGTGATATCAAGCATGCTGAACATAAAAGGACCCGAACTCAAGAGAACATAAATATACTTAATTAATCGTGATCCCTAAAGCCAACTAGTGCAAGAAGAGCACACTCCTAAGAAAATCTAAGCCACAATGTAAGCAAGCCAAGGGGAGGAGAAGTGAGCTCACAAATGTAGCAGGTATGTCTCTCCTAGGAGAGGCCTGAAACTCTCATACACTACAAGCGGAGGTGTGTAACCAATTATAGTGTCCCTTAGCTTCAACGCATAAAGCAATTGTGTTGTTTGACCCCTACCTAGCCAGGACACTCACATAATAACCTCCGCAAGTACCCCCTACAATACCTAGGTAAGGAAACTAAGGTCACCCCAGTATAGCCAATGCTCAGGTGGACATTCATAGGAGGGATATACCATATGGGGAGGGTATCAAATCCCAAAGCTCAAAAGCACCAAAGGTACCTCAAAAACACCTAGATACAAATAAGATCCTGGAAATATCCTCAGCATTGCACAGAGAGTGGCAAGGGGATATCCCCACCACAAACGTGTACGACACCTCGTGCTTAACTCCTGTGTAATAGGAGCCTCCTGAGAACACTAATTATACCAAGGATTTCACTCTCTCACCTAGACAAACACCTAAGTGATTTTTTAGTAGTCTTGGAGAAATTTACTCACAAAAACCTATTCCAAGACTCTAAAACCTAAGCTTATTGATGTAACCTATCAAATAAAAAAGTGTAATTCATTTTAAATTAAGCGTTGATTTTAAGGTTGTGATTACTCAAAGGAAATGACCGTGCAACCAATGATGTTATGACTCGGCAATGAAAGTAAATATGCACATCTAACAAACAATGCCAAGTGAAATTTCGTTT
This sequence comes from Pseudotsuga menziesii, assembly GCA_001517045.1. Classification (NCBI taxonomy): domain Eukaryota; kingdom Viridiplantae; phylum Streptophyta; class Pinopsida; order Pinales; family Pinaceae; genus Pseudotsuga; species Pseudotsuga menziesii. The sequence continues at coordinate 52,234 of LPNX011047804.1, read as the reverse complement.
TTAAATATGAAGAAAGGGGTATGCCACTATAAGAGATGCATAAATATTCTTTCATTTCTGAGTTCCAATGCAATCCTTCCTATATGAAATCCTAAACACAACTCTCATCCAAGCAATCCAATGCAAGTACCTCCTTAAATCCATATGTTGGATGCAAGTAAGAATGCAACTATATAATTATTTTGTATTTTCAATATAAAAGAATGAAAATGCAATAAAAGTCACTAAAGTCCTCAGTCTCTGCAGCAAGTAGAAAACACAAGCTAAGAAAGACACTGAAACCAAAATAATAATGCACTACTTGCAACAACAAAAAAGGAGATAAATGAATAGAACTACTTTCAAAGAAAAATCAATGAAAAAGTGATCTTTGGTCACAAAAGAAGCAGCCACAGACAACATCAATACCCAGGAATACCCAGCCACACTCACAAGCCACCCAACAACTTCCCACATCAAAAACTCTACCAAAAGGGAGGATGTATGCGACTGTTCAAAGAACAGTGCTGTATGTATGCGACTTTTAGGATAAAAACTGTGTATGTACATGAATTTTAGGCTAAAACCCGCGTATACAGAGAAGAAAGTGGTAAAAAGAAGGCCAAGGTTCAAACCACTCTAGGGGAGTTTCAATGGATGAACATAATACTAAATGCAACATAGAAATGAGGAGAAACAGAGAGCAAGTCGAGCACATTATGCACCCAATCCCCAAAGAAAAACAAGGAACCTACCCAATAGAGTCGCCAATTCTATTACGAAGAGAAACGTCCTATGGCTTGGAGTAGACCACAACAGACTGAATGACACCAGAAATCAATCCATTCCAATATGCAAGAGAAATAAGTGTATCTAACACTAATGGATATGAAGCGTACCTTATTTCATATGGTTAATGTATATCCTCGTTGATATTTTCCAACATACTTGCATTTACGATTCACTCTCAACAAAAATAAACAAGACAAGCATGCTATATATCAAAGTGTTAGGACTACTCTAGAATATATAAACCATCATGTATAAGCAAATATAACTACATCCATGGACAAAATATTCATAGTTATACACATGTAATGGACAAGAAATGGATATTTCCATTAATAATTAACAGAGGTAGAACACTAATAAACTCTGTCGGCACCTCGTCGAAATGGAGAAACTGAGTCCTCCACCTAGGCCTCCACCACTTCAATCCTCCTTCTCAATGGAAATATTAAAAAGCAAAGGCAAGCTTGGAAAGAGTAGAAATGTGTGCTCCAAAGGGACAAAGGGATGGAGACTCAAGCATAAACAAGTGAGGCAACAATGAACTATAGTTTCCTTGCTCTCCAAAATTATTTGCCTTTAATACATCTAAGAGGCTCAATATATAGCCCTCCAATAGGAAATGGAGGGTTGAGTCGAAGAGTTTCTAGGAATATGGAAGGCTAAGAGTCAAGTTATTCGGGACTCAAGGAGGAAAAATACAATTTTTTTTGTTTTATGCACATTCCTCGATGTACACGGGTATTGGCTCAAAAGCTGCTTGTACATGTGAGTATTGGATTAAAAGTCGCATATACACATAAATAAGTGTTTTTTAGAGACTTTATTGGTTCATCAAAGTATAACTTGAGCAAGGGGGGTCCAGGGAGTCTGCAGAGGGACATGGAAGGCCATAAAGGTGTGATCTACCAAGTGTGGTAAAATCAGCTATAACACAACACATCCAAAATTGCAAAGAAGTTCATATGTAGTTTCTATTTTGAATTAATATGTTTTAATTATTTGTAAATTTAACTAATATGATTGGTTAATGAGTGACATGCATATCCAAAAAATGAAGAAGCTCGGTAAGATTCTTTGCAATATAAGTGAATAAGAGCGTAAAACCTTCATGGAAATGTTGCAGACAGATGAATCAGATGAATCCAAAAGTAATCAATATGATTTTTTTCTTGAATTTTTAGTAATATTATACTTAAGAATATTGGATAATATGTTTTAAACAATCTAATTTACATATGTTGAATGTCATGTGGAGATTAACAATGATATAAGGGAATTTCATCATAAGAAAAAACAAATTATGGAAGATGTAAAGGATTGATCCTTATATCATCTTGAGTGGTGTTGAAAGATAATGAAAGGAAGGGGGAACTTTTATAAAACTATGAGGGATATATTGGAAAGAACATATAGGATTAGTTTTCACTTGTATTATATAAATCAATCCAATGATTCCAAAAATTAAGTTACATCTAAACTATAGGAGGTGTTTCCAGGGCAATGCTCGATAAGACTTATCAAATATGCAATAGAAAAGACATACAACAACAAAAAATAATCATTCAAAAAATAATATTCCTAATGTTTTTATCGAATATGTATCTACCACAATAAATCATTCCCTTATTAATACTATTTTTTCTTTATTTATTTTTCATAATAGTGTAAAAATGGTTTAATGTCATTTTAAATTACTAGGAAGATTATGAAAATGTGATGAACGAGGTGATATTCGAAATATGCTAGCAGGGATGTCCAAAAAAATGTACAAGGATATGGTTAAGGAAATGGACATAATTGTATCGTAGAAGGAGCAATCTCAACATCAATGTTCTTCCAATGTATGCAATGATTGGATTTTTCTATTATGTAGTTGTAATTATTTAATTTAGCATTAAATATTAATTTTCAATTGTTTTGTTGCAGAAAACAAAGCAAAATGGTACCCATTCAACAAATAAGATAAGATGACAAGGAAAAAAGGGGTTGAGACCAAATTTTGTGCATAGTTGTGATTTCCTTATAACATATTAAGATTTCATATTGGTTGTGATCTTTATATATATATATATTCATACCGGCTATCCTTGCATGTCTTCAAATAGGTGTTAACATACAAAGAAGATCCAACAGAAGAACTGATTGGCATTGGGTTAAGTATGGGTTGTGAGTATATGTTGGCATATCAAAAATTAATTATAGAATTTGTATCTATGTTGTCTTACTTCTCTCATTTTATAATTAATGGAACAACTAAATTCCTTTTAATTAAATCTATGATTTGTTACAGGGTATCAAACTTGTAGGAAACAAATTATGGAGTGGAACCAACATAAGAGTTGTTGAGAGAAGGTATGAGATTTGGTTTTCAAATAAAGTGTATCAATCAAGACTCAATTATTTATATGGTACATCACTTTTTTATTTACATTCATGTATATTATCAATTTTTATTTTTATTTTTCTCAGCAATGTAAATACACTCATTACACTCTATTTTTATGTTTGTAGATGGAAGTTGAAGAAGGGGAAAACAATTTAGGTAATCAACAAAACATTCAGCCAAATAATCTAAGTCATGCAAGTGGCTTGATCACTGACAACAATTCCAAGGAATGATGATCCATATATTCTGGATGTAATGCAAGTTGTTGTATATTTTGAAATAAGTGTCTCTGCAAATTAGACATTTTGTATAATGTACTGGACATAGTTTCGTGACTAAAACGCGACAAGTTACCTATAAGATTAACAATTACATGCATGTCGACATTTTTTGTTATAGTGAACTTTGTGTTGTCCCACTTTTTATGACAAAGGCCCTCTTATTGACATATAATAAAATAAAGTTTTTTATTCTATTTCATTTTCAATTGTCATCGTGAACTTTAACATTGCTAATTAAATATATGGATGATTAAATATTACAACAGATGTGAAAATGTATGATATGACAAATTTATCCAAACATCATATCCAAATGAAAAAAATTCAAATGAATACTATTGTAAAAAATATTTCAATTTCTGATGAATAATATAGCTAAGCAAAATAAAAATAAAATATAGATATTCAAGTGTGATGTCCTAGAAAATAATCGTTGGTGCTTATAATCATTTCATTTATACCAACGTATTTGAGATAATGTATCACTGGTGTTCTTGAAACAATAGAGACCCAATTAAACAAAATACTTGTTGCATGCCCCACTGATTATTTTAGAGTTACACCCCGAAGCTCTATTGTATATTAACTACTCGACAATCAATGTTTCTGTTAACTTTACTAGTGCATTTTCCTTCACTTATCACACTGGTGTTTTGTAATAGTTAGTAATCACAACTGCTTTTTAATAATTCATAAACATTGATTATACTTTTAGTATAAAGCACCAGTGATATATTGTTATAAAGCATCACTTCCATTTTAAATTTTGGTGCACATTGGTGCTATATTTATTGTCAATCACTAATGCATATATTGTTACAAAACACCAGTTTTGTTTAAAATTTTGGTGCAGACTGGTGGTATATGCATTATCAAGCATTGATGCATATAATGCTTTCAATTTTTGGTAGGAATCATTGCATATATTGATTTTAAAAGCATCAGTGCATTTTGTGTTTGTTAGTGCCAATGCATTTGTTTCAATAAAGCACATCGATAAAAAAGCCTCCGCTAAATCTTTTGACCACCAATTTTTTTTGAGTTATGATGTTTTTTGTAAAATACCTCGCTAAAACATATGTTACCATTGAAGGAGGTTGCAGCAGAGGTTCTTTGAGAATTTTAATAAATCTTGTAACACTAAAAACCTCCACTATAGGGCCTTTTCCTTATGGTGGTTGTAGGGAAACTCTTATTCAAATCCTCTAGTTTCATATAATTACAATGTTTGTATATGGTCTCCTCATTCGTATCGGGACTTTATTTTATACTTGAGATAAGTGGTTTAGGAAGTTGATTTAGGTATAACTAAGTCCATGTAGCAATGACTTCTAACCACTTGAAACACATGTGGGATCATACCTTTTTTTTCTTTGAATTTTAAAAGATGTACACGTGTTATTGAAGGGAAACAAGTGCATACACTAGTTGATAACTGACAACATACATATGAAATCCAAAATTGGATTTTTTGAAGGAATTTTTTACATTTTGATATGTAAGAGGGGTGTAGGGAGGTTTTATCACCAATGAGTTAGGAAATGATATAATAGACTAGTGAAACTTTTAGCAAAAACATACTGAACAAAAGAGATTAAGTCCTGCTATGGCCATCTTCCATTGCATTTTTGTAGATTGAATCCTTCCATGAATAATTACATGTGTTTTATCTCACAAGGTGGGTACATTCATCGCTATTATAATTGTAAACATTAGAACATAATAATGCTTGTGGGGTTTGAGTGGGAAGGGTCATTAAGGGATCAAATAGGTCCATAAAATGGAAATCACATGAAATATAGCTATCCATTATTTAGTACTGAAATAAAGTAGTATGGAAGTTAATGTACTAGATATGATTCCTGGTCATTGTTTTCACCTTGATGAGAAAAAACTCCTTCAAGTCATGCGATAGATAAAACTTAAGGAAAATTTACATTGGAACATAGGATTGCAATTGTACTTAATTTCATGAGAAATGAAAACACTAATAAGGGTTTATTAATGTTCTAGGAATGAAAAAATATGTATGGATATACTAAGAAATTCAATCCACACTAGGAAATATAATTGACCCACATCATTATTAAAACACTCTTCACTCTATGGTGAAACAATAAGAATGTGTTCTTGAAAATCCAAAGGCTTTAGTTGATTCCCTTAGGCACATGGGTCTTATCATTAACATGGGATAAGAAGAATCATCTAGTCAGGTTGCAAGTATGAAAAAAATGATAACTATGTGGGTCCTAAATTTATTTAAGAACTCTTTAAATGATATATACATTAAGAACCATAAAGTATCCCAACATATTCTTTTCACAAAAAACATTTTAGACTTTGTAATATTGGTTGAAAAAATCCAATGGTGATTTCATCATTTTTTTATTTACATATGATACACTTTTAGGATTAACATTTGTGGTGACTTTGGTGGTTCTATCATATTTGATAGAGTCGGGTGTTCTTATATAAACATTAATTGCATTTTGGGTGTAGGGTTATCCATAATAGGCTCTCCAATTATTTTTATGACTTAATCTATGTAGATAATCTCAAAAATGATATATCATATGTTAAATTGTGAAATCCACTCTAGAAATTATGAAGGTGTTCGTTTCCTTTGAATACCAAATAGGTTGAATTCAACCCAATAGGACTATTATTAAGTTTATAAAAGATGGATAATTTGAATGCAATACTCACACCATTAATCTAACCCTAAAAAATCCAATATTTATTCTCCCTAATACCCCATTTTTGTCCAATGTAATTTAAATATTTAGTTATTATATGGTTCCTATCTGATATTTTCCTTGTGTGTTAGTTCATGTGGGTTTTATGTAAAAACACCCAATTTCAAATATTTATATAAAGTTTCCTAGTGGGAAAAAATTAAGAATATATTAGTTCAACTATAAGATTATATGATCCATCCATTTTTGTTAATTTCATATCATGGTAAATAAATTCTACACTTCAAAAATTAGTACCTAAACACTAGGAAACTTAAAATCCATAACCCTTATCAAAATTGTAAATTTTGAATACTATATTCCACAAACGCACAAGTGAATGAAACTTATTATAACAAGCTAATATTGTAGCACCAATCACATATCTATTTATTAACTTAGAAAACTAACATTAAAATCACTCAAAAATGAGTTGTGTTTCCTCTTTCTCCCTTTCCAACTCTTATGTACCCTAGACATTTGTCGTCCCATCACTAAAATATATTTTTAGATAACATTTAAATTGTTTATTGAACTATTTTAATAGCCTATCAGTAATATTAAAAAAATTAATATTCCAAAATACTTACTTGTTCAAGCTTCCTTTTGTTTCAAGAATAAATTATTCTTTACTGAACAAGGCCAACCATGTGACACTATAATAATTTATTTTGATTATCTGTTACACGAATAAAATTGGAAAATATGACTAGTAATGAAATTGTTTAATTTTTTTTATACTTACAAATGTAGAAAAATATTGCATTTATCCACCCTACCAAAGTTTGTGTTGGTGATGCTTCTCTAACCTTTCCTAGGTCACCTTGGAGGTATAATTTAGCCTACAAAAATATTTGAACTCATATATGATTTTTTTTTGTTGAATAAAAAATATAGCATATTCAATTAAATTTATCATGTTATGCCTCCCTCCATCTATCCCTGCATTTCCTTATTTTCTCATCTATTTTCCATTACGTCCCAAAGGTGAGCCTTCCAGTCCCTTTTAAAAATAAAATAGGGTCACTCACTTCCTAGGTGTTTTTCCCAGTTTAACCCTAAATGTATCGCTAATGGTTTTCGAATATTTATATTAGAGAGAGTATTTCACTTTGTTTAAAAATATCAATAAAGATATCAGCCATGTATCCAATAATCCCCTTATTCAAACAAGAAGGTTGTTGGTTGAATAATAGATTAACATTTGTAATAATAAATATTAAAAATTACTGCTATTGTATCACATTATGGAAAATAAAGACATTAATAATTACCTAGTATTTTTTGGTTATTTTAATGGATTTAAGTTGTTGTCCACCATAATCTCATTGGATAATGTCTCACTACTTTTGACACATGTTACTTCAATTAATTATTCACGTGGTGAGACAGGAATGGGACACCAGTGTTAGCTCCACCAACATTTGTGCCATGATATGTCGTTCCATTGGTCAGGATTCCATGTGATTAGCCACCAAATGTTGTGGGAGTCTCAAGGGTAGGTGAACGATTGATGGAGGAACGATATTTGGGAGTACATGTAGAATTAGATGAACATGGAAATAATCTAGTGGGTGTGTAACTAATGATGGGTGTAGTAATAAATGGCATACATCTTTATTTGTTATTTCCACCACCAAACTCAGTACCATCAAGAAATATCATAAATGGTTGCGCCAAAAAACCCATTTTTTCTTAAGATATAAGATCAAATTTTATTGGAAAACATTGACTATGATAAAATAAACAAGTTAAATATAGAACATACTCAATAGCGTCTAATTCTATCAATCAAAATGTCACACTAATGCAGAACATCCTCTCAATCGTAGTCTAATAATGTAAATAGTTCCTTATGTTTTTGTAATGGTCTTCAACAATTGTGGCTCATGGGTTTGGGCCATTAAAAAATCATTATCATCACCCATGTTTGGATCATGGACGGAATACTACCAACAAGAAACATGTTTAGTGGTGATTATAACATCAATAGGAATAAATTATTGATAAATAAAGAGTTGTAATAAATTGAAGAGATCTAATTTTTGTAGATATATTTATGTGTTGTATTGGTCCCTTATTATGTTCATCCTTCCAAAATATTCAAAATATTGTTAGATACATCAAAATAATAAATGTGATATATTAACTTGTTCAAGATAACTAAACACAAATATTTATTATTAAGATATCTTAAAATGAAACATAATTACAAAAACAAATGTAGGATTTCATTCTATTCAATTCAAATGGGTTCTTTGTTTGTTTGTCTAATTTCCTTCTCAATTGTGTCTCATGGGCTTGGTCCATTAAAAATTCATATTCATAACTCATGTTGGAAAAATAGTGACAATTATAACATTGATACGAATAGATTATAAATAAATAAAGAGTTGTAATCAATTGAAGGGATCTAAGTGCACGTGTCCCTTCCCATAATCATCCTGCCAAAATATTCAAAATAATGCTAATTACACCAAAATAAGAAATATAATTATTAATATATTAAAGATAATTAAAAATAAGTATTTATTATTAAGATATTTAAAAAAATAAACGTAAGTGCCACAATGAATGTAGGGTTTTATTCTATTCAATTCAAATCATAATATATCGACAACTCCTCCCCTACTACTATTGTTTTTATTGGACATACCACTAGTTAATTTCCTTCACGTCCCTCAAATATGCAATTGTCTAGATTTTTTCATTGTCATGGTTCTTTTATTATTTATAAAACCTATAATAATTTTGGTAGTCTTTGACATTCCATCAATATATATAGCATCCCCTTTATTTTGATTAAATCATTTTTAATTGTATATAATTTGCAGAAATTGTATATATATACATACTTCGCAAATATTGTCCCAACCCGATTCAATACCCATATATATAATGTGGTCCAACATACTCCATAAATTCAATTAATCCGCCATATTTGACATTTATTCCATCCATGGAAATAGTCCTAGACTATGTATAGACAATGGAGAAATTTGACTAATTCTCTCATTGATATAGAAGTCAATATCCAATTCTAGAAGTTATTTCAATTCCCACCCTTTGACTATATGTTTGTACTTGAAGGGAACCTAAATATCATATTTCATCTTGTCATCATAACAACATATCTCTCCTTTAGCAAGAAACAATTCCATTTTTCTACAAATAAATTTCCTAACATTTTGACCTATGCCATGATCTCACCCTGCTACATCCAGGTGATGTTTCACTTTCCCATATTCCTCATGAACTATCCTCGCACTCTAAAAGAATTTCTGATGGATACTTATATTGTTTCACCTTCACCAAGAAATCTAATGATAGTATAGATTCAATAGAATGTGAAAGATGAAGTATTAGAGGCCATGGTCATTCCTTAGGAAGTTTTTACAAAACACAAAGTAACACAACAATAATGTATCCTCCTAGTTTATTATTTTTTATATAGAAAGCATGGAATATAACCATTTTTAAGAAAATTTATTACACCACCTATACTCTTTGCAACTCTCTTCAAAGTCATATTAGATGAAAAAATGAAATCCTACAAGTGTTGGATGAAACATGCCCTCAAGGATTCTTAAATGTAAGAGACCAAGGGAATCATATATAATGTGGTAAGGAAAGAGTTGTATCTCAACATGCAATAATAAATCTTTTATCTATGGATATTAATTTGAAATTGATAATATTTAATGATATGATGATTCTCTACAAGTCATTTAGTTGTTAAATACCCAAAAATACTACCTAAATATCCTTGCACCTTCAACATTAGACCCCAATTTTCATCACCACAATTAATTATCCAATATGAAAAAAGAAAAGAAAAAATTCCTTATTAAAGGACCCATGAGGGCACTGATGAGGTGGGACATCTAATTGCGTACAATCTATAAAAAAAAATAGAATCCCCCCTAGTGAAGATACTAGGTTTTGGATTATCCTTTTTTGTTATGAGAGGATTGCACACAAATGGAAGTGTAATGAAGCATAGAAAGTTGTTCAATTGGAATAACACTTCAAAAAACTAGCCAAAAATGTTAATTGACATTATTACATCTTTAACATTAGGGATCATTTTTGTTCAAACATTTGATTATTTGATAAGAAAAAAAATAGCTTTCATATCTTAAGGACCAATTAATTATGTGAGGTCACGAATGAGTTGGGTCACCTAATTAATTATGTGAGGTCAGTAATGATTTGGGTCATCTAATGTTTACAAATCAACAAAAATGTAACCCCCTTACAAAATATACATGGAATTTGTTGCAAATGTAGAACAGACATATATTGATAACATAGATAACATTCAACCATGATAAATTGATAATATTTATAAATGTTCATCACTAGATATGCTTAATATAATTGATAGTCTATTTTTGTTATACTTCATTCTTCCACAACTATAGTATATGTGCATTGTTGTTTGTGATATGAATATGGTGATGACCATTATCATCAAACATTGTTTTTCTTGATGTGAATATGCCAATTTATTCATCAAACATTGTTATTATTAATTTGAATATGGTGATGACCATATTCATCAAACATTACATTTGAGGTGAGAGTAAACATTCTTCATGCTCCTTTTTCTAGATGTTAAATTTGTTCCTTGATTATGATAATGGATAACAAATAAGGATATACTATGATCCAGACATCTCTAAAAAAATATGCATATTAACACAATCACACATAAGAATATCTAAAACCAAAATCAGCGATACATGTACATGAAAGGTCAACAAGATAACCATCACTTTCATATGGCATATTATGCCTTAAAAAATGTGTTGGCAAAACAAAGACATCCCTACAAATTCTAACAGGTTTCCCCTTTTTTTATCAATTTATTTGATTTTTTTCTTATATAATTTTTGTAGCTAGAAAATTGTATTGTTTGAAGAGGTAGTCTTAAATTAGAATTTTATATTTGGTGGCGTTGTTGTGGGAGATATATCTATTGTTGTGAGAAAAATGGCCCAACGGTGGGAAAGTATTCATTCCCTTAGATTTTATGGGAAATGAAATAGGTTATGTGGATGGTTAGTAAGTCCAATAAATGATGTTGAAACTATAAGATAAATAAGAACACATATAAAGACTTCTTGGAAGATAAAACTTGAATAAATGACATAAAAACACAATAAGCAGATGTGCATAAACCAATTTTTTTTGTCCGGTGGAAAATCTTGAATACAATGATGTCACCTAGGAGAATGTTTCTTTCAAATGCTAGCCAACACTCCCTTTGGGAGGGACTTTTGTTCTCTCTCAAACTACTTGATAACTAACTTGGAATTATGAATGGAAAAGACTTCCTTCTTGAGGAAGAAATTAAGTGAACTCAAAATATCAATGGATGGTGAAAACATATGGACCTTGATGTGTCAGGTTAGCTAGGATGCATATAATTGAAATACGACATCACTTCTTTCCTTCATGTTGATATTCCATTACTAGGATAGTGAGAAATAAATTGTTGAGAGTAAAGGGTATACCATGGGGGAGTGTGGATGACAACCGATGAAGTGATAAAATGATAGATGACACATAAAAAAATGGTTTCATACAAATGAGACAAAAGTCCAGATGTGCACGATATTCAGTTAAAGTAAATTACAATAAGATAATATCCATGGGTTTAATCTCTAAACTACTGAGGTGAGGCCAAAGCTTCCCTTGAACCTTTCCTAAGTATATGTACATATTGCATTGATATTATGGCAATGAGGCCTAAGGAGGGGAGAACTAATGATGATGCCAAATAACCCATGGTAGTGGATGGGAATGAATCAATGGTGAATGTCCCAAGTGGGAAACTTGAAACACTAGATATGGATGTCTTCAAGCATAACTTGGAATGTTGCAACCACCAAAATGTATGACTCCCCTTGATTTGATAAAAGAGTTGGTGGTGAGCATAGGGGAGACTATTGTGGCAAAGGGCACTAATGAATCTCTCTGCTCAATTTTAGGTTATCCATTTTTTTATAGATGTTAACCAAGGCGATATCATTAAAGTCGTCCTCTATCATAATACATTGTACCAAGGAATAACTAGATAAATCATGAAACATAGCCATAAAGACAATATGAATGGGGAAAACATAAACATGTATATTTTCCATAGATCAAATTACAATTTAATCTTGACCCATGATATAAGAAATTTGTTGGATATTTGACTTATCATCAAAGTTTGGTCTTTCTTAATGACAATATATGTAGGAAGGAACATGATCTCTCTATATTTGTGCAACATTTGGATGTTATTTCTCTTAATCCCTTTTCACCCTTGACATTCCTTTTATTTATTGTTTTATGGAAGAGGAGAGGAAAGATCTATACTTATAGAACTTAGGAAACCCAAAATTTTGTGAGTTCCCAAGCTTGTGCTATGAAGGATCCAACTCATACAATCGTGATCTCCTCGTAACCCCTCAAAAACCCTAATTATGAGTCAGGATCGACCCTTAAAACTAGGCATCCTACATTCGGATCATAGGTTGCAGAAAGGAAAGTCACGATCAAGTGTTTGATAGAAACTTGATAGATAGAAAGGTATGGTCCAGGGCTAAAAATGGTCAAAATAGGGTTGGTCAAGCAGACAATCAAGGTGATGTAGAAGTGTCTCATTCATGGCATGTTAAGGAGGTTGATATGAGACTCAAAGGTGGGAAATATTGGTATAATACTCGATGCAAAATAAATTGAAAACAACATTTAAATAAACTAATATGGTGCTCAGGTGAACCTTATGTTTTGGCCATTAACATTTACTGTTATACAAACAAAATTAGCCTTGCATCGAAAGATAAGACCAGCCGCTAGGGCTTCATTATAAGAAAATACATTATGACTATAGGCTATATATTTCATGGGATTAGATATGAAAAGATGATGAAAGGAATGTCGTTTGTTATGCATAGGTAAAAGACAATATAACCATACCATCATATATAAAATATATAGGTAAAAATATTTAAGGGAAAATCTAAATAATAAAGGCATGAAGCTTGTATCCAACTACTAGTTACAATCAACGTTAAAAATGAGTATTAGTTTCAAACTCATAGCAACATATGAAAACAATTCATCATTCAATATAACAATTTATTTACTCTCCAAAACAACAATAAGACACAGTAATTATAGATAAGGCTAAATACATCCCACAAAATATTTTTTTACATAGAGTATCAAGCTACAACAACTATTAATGGGTAAATCATGTGGTAAACCTCAACACCCCTAAGTCACAATTCATAATGAAAGAAAATACATACATAATTATCGTAGGGTATCCACCCATGTTTTTGGAATGGGTTAGTGCAACAAGGCTATGGATTACCTAGAGTCCAAGCCCCACTTTATTCTCAAGGTTGAGAACTATAGGAGACTCTCCACTTACCTAGTCTCCAATAATACTTGCAAAGAAAATTAGCATGGGGTCAATAACATGTAAACAAAGAAATAATATGTAACAGTTATGAGAACCAATAATGAAAAAACAACTATTGTATCTAATTACTTACCTAAGAAAGAACCAAGAATGTTGTGTTAAAGCAAGGCTAAACCTATTCCCATGCTCATGATGATCAATGTAACCATAAATGAATGTTAAGAACTAGAGTATCACCGCACCATGAAAAAAAGAAAAAAAATCATGAACTAAGAATTACAACTGTTGGAATGATTGATATAGGAGACAATCTCCATCGTCCCTTAAAGAAGGTATACCCTCTATAACAGATCACCAAATGAAAATGAGATAAAAATGTCTTGAATACACATCAAAACCCTGAAGGTCAAAAATTTGCATTGAATTTTTAAATGCATAGGGGCATGCAGGAAAGGTTGAGCTCAAAATCCATGCAAGTCCCCACCTACTAGTCAGTCTGGCAGTACTCTATCACAATCATAGTAAATACGAGGGAGGCAAAGTTATTTGAAGCCACCCCACTATATTTTAGTATTTTAATTTGAATGTGGTCGAATTATAATTGACCAAGGAAGGGGAAAGGACTGATCTCTAAGATTGTTCCATGAACCACTTCTTACCATATTATTTTCTTGGTACCTGAAATAAAAATTTGACATTAGCACATGATGCTAAGTAAACCTTTACATCCTATCAAATGAAAACCCACCCTGAAAATGCAAGGGTTCTACACTTTTATCACATATCATTTGATATGGTCAAAACTTGGTCATGTAAATCGATCATTGAGATAATAGACAAGCATTTGTTATTGTTTAGTTCGTGACAAGATTAAAATACACACACACTTATGTTCTAAATCTAAAAACGAACAAAAATACAAGTAAATAAATTGGAATTAAATTACAAGTGTTAATATATATACATATAAAATATATGCATATATGAAGTATGTTGAATGCGGCCAATCCACTAATCCTTGGAAATTTTGTAATAAGAAATAATCTAAACTTAAATCTTGAATAACCAATGTCTTGGTGAATTTCAATTGCAATAAATTTAGTAATGAAATATAAACTGTAACATTTTCACCACAAAAGTAATTCATTAAACTATGTTGATAATTCAAAAAAATGCATTTGCAATTTTGGGGTTGTTACAGTTTCATGGACCTCATCTTTGTTATTGTGTTCTAAGTATTTGAACTCTATTCTAGATATAGACAACCCTCAAAGTAAGAGGATATCACTATTACATCATGAATTTTTTTCCTTGGTTCCTTAGTGAAAATACCTTTGTATTGATCTACATTTGCCTCAAATATGGATTTAAAATCTTTGCATTCATAGCCATGAGAGATCCTGATGTTCCATGTGGTATTGATAACTCTTAATCCATTTTCTTGGCAGGGGAAGAAAGTTGTGTTGCAATCTCCATCTTTTAGCAATATTGCTCAAATTTCCATGTGCAATTTAGTCCCAGTCCATGATAAGAGACAATAGTTCTCCTTTTCTAAAGAGTGAATCTCATACATGGTTTCTCAAGAAATCATTGAATCATGTAACTTCTCCATGTTTCTAGAGATATTTTTTTCCACTAACAGTTCTTGATCATAATGCTTAAAGGTTTTGAAGGCCCATGGTTTAACCTTCCCTTTGATGAGGATAATATTGTTCTATACAGCCTCCATAACCATGAGTTTAGGGGTGGTCAAGATAGGAGACCAACTTGAGGTGAATATGGCATTGAAATACTCATAAGTTAGCTAATGTGGATTGAATTTAAAAGGGGAAAGAGGATTTAATGTTAGCAAAGAGAGATCAAGAAGTATGGGAGTGTGGAAGAAGTGTGTGATATTGAGGATGGTTAAGTAGTAGGGAAAGAAATTCACCAAGAGGGATTCTTTTATTAGAATATGGTCCAAGCATTTAGCAGTGTCGTCCATTCTGGTTCTATGATTGGACCAAGTGGGGCCAATAGCCATGGGATCAATGTCAACCGTATTATGTAGAGATATTAGGGAGGAAAAGAATTCAAAAAGAGGGTCCTTATGTGCTAAGGGCCTCCATGTCTCACTACGCCTAATGGTAAATATTAGGTCCTCTCTAATGATGATATTTCGAAGGGAAAAAAGAGGAGAGGAAGATAGGTTTTCCTATAAGAGATTGTGATCTATTGAGATGGAATAAATATTGAGGAAATCCAATGTGGATGAGAAAGGTAGAGTAAATATAGATGAAAAATGTAGTTGTTAAAGAATAACTAGGATAGGATATTACAATATGATGACCATCGAGTCACCAGGACACCAAATTTTTAGAATGAGTTCATTGTCACAAAGGTCCATCCCAGTAGAAGTTTCTAAAGGATTTGTTGAGAGGAGTTTGCTAAGGACATTGTTTCATATAGTAGAATTATATCTGGAGTTTTTAATGAACCATTCATCTAAGATCCTATTTCTTTAAGGTTATCCCTATGCCTGAAATTTTGTTGGAGAGGATAATAACTTATTCACCCATTTGGGGGATGTTATGCTAAGGTCCTCAATAATTGTGAGTTTCCTACCAGCCAATACTTCCTTCTTTCTTGTTTCTCTTGAATGTGAAAGACGAGACTTTCTACCCCTGGTGGATGAGGGTGGTCCCTATGACATGCAAAGATATTTTACTTAAGAAGAGGCTAGCCTCAATTGTGAGTGAGTGTTACATATCCTCAATGAGGAGGGTGATGAGAATGTGCTCAAAGTTGATGGATATGAATTCAAAGATAGAGAGATATTCATCTAAGTCCTTTTGAAGTTGGATTTGATGAGATGAGTTCATTGCTTATGTCCTTTCTCAGTACTAGTGAACTATGTTTTGATGCCACCATGGAAATCATCCAATAAGAATCCCCCATTCATTTTTTGATGAAATTTTCGTCAAGTTCCTTGAAACGAGACATGAGCTTCCCGTTTACCCATTCCATATCTTCACCATTGCATGCTTTGATTCCAGGAGGGATTCATGTTCCTTATTGGAATCATCCATTTTAATTTTTCCTTTCTCCATGTTTTCAAGAAATTTTGAGCCGAAATTCGATGGGCTCATGACCAAGTGAGTGCACCCAATATTGTCCCCCATTTTAGCACAAGGGAAACTTATCTTTAAATATCCTAGATATCGTCATTAAGTGCACCTATAGGGCGCATTTTATTCTAGTAGTTACATGATGTTGTTATCACCCATTTCAATAAGAATAGAGTCTAGTAATCCTGGGGCGATATACATTTCCACACAAATTTGTGTGAACAAGGTGGAATTGGTGTTCATCATTTCAGGGGTATGTTATCCCTCAAATCAACACTTCTACCTCTAAGTGATGATACTAATATTTATGTCACATAAAAGGAAAAATGGATTGAAGATCCAACTTGCTATAGATGATCATGATCCTAATTACTCATTGTTTACACCATCTTTGTCTCTTTTTGTCGTAATATTAAGGAATACACGCATGTGGAAGTATAACCACTCACGTTCCACACGTTCATTGAATGTGTACAACTAGCATTTTTCTCCTAAAAGTTGTACTTGCGGGTTGTCTAAAGGAAACTCATGTGTCACATGCGGGTTTCCTTTGTATCACTAGCATGCCCCTCAAAACTTAATTAAAAATAAAAATAGATTAATTAGAAGGTAGTGGAGTTAAATTTTGTATCTTCCCACCTTCCCCAACTGCTTTATCCTCACAAATGTTATTCTCATTTTGTCATAAAAGAATGAGAGAGATTAGGGAAACAGAATAGAGGACACTTAACCAAAAATTATGATGGAGGTTTTTGGTTATAAAAGAGAAAAAAGGAGACCCAGGTCATGGTTTAAAGGAGTCAATGTCATATTGAGGTATAATTGTACGTGTTCCAAGTTACTTGATTAATAAAAATATCTTCCCTTTCCACTAATTTGTGTACACTTTTTTATCTTTAATGAATCATGTTCATAAATTCTGGTTTCAATATTAAGTTTCAGTATATTCCTTATACATGTTTCATATTTATGCTTGTAAAAAGTGTTTGAGGAAGGTATATTTTCTTGCAAGTATTGGAGCAGTAGATTGGAGATTGGTTTGAAGGAGAGAAAATCCAGGACTGGCCTTCATAAATCAGGTATACAATCTCTATCACTCAAACCCTATTTTCTTTCTCTTATATAATTTGCTTACTTTGAGTCTACTTTGAAGTTGTTTCAATATGAATATGATCCAGTACGTTGGTGACCTCCACAACCCCATTCATAGGAATAATTCTTAACAACATAAATGGTGAATCTTCTAGGGAATTGGTAGTTGCTTTGGGTTTTTCTTGTATGATTTCTTTTAGTCATTTGTATTTTTTATTTCTTGATCAAATTTGTAGAAATTATTTGTCTTTGACTCCAACCCAAGCCTCTCTTTTTTTCAAATTTTTTATCTCTTTTCCAATATTTTAAGACAGACACACTAGTGCGGGATATATGCACCAATGCTTACCCTAAAAAAATGTGAGTTGTCATATATTAAAGTAGTGTGTGACTCACGGGTTGTTTAATACATAGTCGTGTGTATTCCCGTAACAATTGTTTGTAGGTTAGGGTTTTATTTTTCTTAGTTTGACTTCTAGTCTTTTGGATTCAAAAATATTATCTAGGTCTTGTTGGTGCACTGTCAATACTTTGGTCTCTATTTATTATGGTCTACAAGTTCTTTTTAGGTCATCTTTATGCGAGAGTTTTATGAAGAATACTTTGTACCTTGTATTGCCACTTGGTTTATCTTTGGCTTGAATATTGTTCGGATCATCGAATTTTTATCTTGTTGTTGTCGTGTTCACCCATTCTTCTTGTTACAAGGTGATTAACTGTCTTTTGCGCAATTTTTTCTTGCAAGTGAGTTTCTTCCATGCTTCCTGGGTAGTCTAGGAATTGTTCTTATAAGTTTGGTACAGAGTTTGAGTTACTTAGGACTTTACATTCGAATGACATAGTGTTTATACGTAATTGTCTTCTTCCATTTTAAAGAAAATTAAAACCAAAAAAAAAAATCAAGTCTTATTGTTATTATGCATTATAGGATAGTTTTATTAGTTTTATGTGCACTTGCATAGTTTTAAACTTTAAAAGGGAAAATATTTTTTTTTCATTTTCAGACTCACATAGTCAGTGTCTTTATATTTCGAAAAGAAAATATAAAGTGAAAACGTTGTTTTTGAATTTCATCGTACTTTCGGTATATTTTCACTTTCTTGTTGAGTCCAAACACATGATTAGTTTCATGATCACTTCCCATTTGAGTAATCAAGAACCTTTCAAAATAACATTGATAATTAAAATGTATTAGAAATATTTATTTTTAGGGATGACATCTACTAGTCTAGGCTAGTGTTTTGGACTAGGGCTTATCTTTAAACTGTCTAGTACAAATCAACTCAAAACATAGTGGCCATTTTTCAAGGAAAACCAAGTTTGATAAAATGTGAAACAAAAATATCATCTCAAATAGGAGTTAAGCACGAGGTCATGCGAGATTGAGTTGTGGAGGTAACCCTCTAATACTCAGTTGAGCATACACCAAAGTTGTTGTGCATTCATGGATACATTCAATACCACCCTTGGCCTCATGTGGTGCCAGTGTTGTTAGAGTTTCATGATTAGTTACCCTACTCATGTGAATCTATTGGACTGACGACTATTCCACTGAACCCTTTTTGTGAGTTTGGTAGCCATAGTATCATGACCTCTATGGATCTACACATGTGACGATGGAAGGTTATTTCCATTGTACCAAGTGTTATAGCTCAAAATGACACATCTATTCCTGTGACCACTTTCCCATGATTTCGTCGCATCGACACTTCATGAAAGTCATTGAAAGTCACTAAAATAACACCTAACTTGGAGGACCCATATCTTGAGTTCTGTAACTCCGTTTGACCTCGTCTCTATACCGTTGGAAAGGTATTTTAGTTAGCTAAAACTTTCTAGAAGAAAACCAAAGTCTGAAAATGCACATAAGTGCCATTAAAATGAGTTTTTTTATGTGTACATGAGTTTCCATAAGGAAACCCACGTACGTACGCGACTTTCTCTATATAATACCCGCGTATGCCTCCAAAAAATGTCAAAAATATTTTATTTTTTTGAAATTCAGGTAATTTGGGTAGTTTGGGTAGTTATACAACTGACTCATTCAGTTGTAACTACTTTTTCTTCAACCCTAACTCTTCATTAAGCATATAAATAGAGGTAGGGAGGTCCATGAGAGGGGACTGGAATCTTTGCATTGTTATGTTGGAGGATTTGGAGCTCTCTTTTCCCACACCTTTGCCCTAGAAGCTTTCTCCTTGTCTTTCAGATCTTGGAGTCTAAGTTCCTTGGAGAAGAGAAGCAGCATAACTGGATCAAGGTTTCATGAGGTGCCGAACTTGAAGAGAAGGTATACTTGTACTTGTTTTCAAAATTAATAAATATGTGATGTCCTTCTTCTTCCCAAATAATTGTTCAATGTGTGATTGAATCTTTGTTTATGATCAGATTTTGATGTTAATCAGATTATTATTTCATGTTTCTTTGATTATCATTAATTTATATGTGGTCATGTTGGTTTGAGGAAGGTATAATTCATTTTGTAGGTCTCTTGGAGTGAGAGGAGCAAGAGGAGCAAGAAGAGGATTGAAGGGGTTCTTGGATCAACCTTCATTTGTTAAGGTATGAACCATTCTAATCTCTCAAACTTGATTATATATTCTTTCTAAACATTATACATCCATCTTTCAACCCCAGTACATTGACGGCCTGTTAAACCCTAGCCATAGGATACTTTCCTTTACAACAGAACTGGCAACTCCACTGGGGAGAGCCTTGTCTATTTGGGGTTTCTCAATATTTATTTAAGTCTTTTGTAAGGTTTTAGGTCCTTCTTACATGTTAGGAACACCTTTTGAGTTTGTTGGAACAACTTTCATTCCTTCCTATGTCAGTTTTTGACTCTTTTTGTGCTTTTTGTCATCCATACGCGACTTTCAGGCTAAACAGTCGCACGTCTGTGTTGTATATGTGACTTGCACTACCTACAACCCACGTTTCATTTGTGACCTACCTTAAGGAAACCCGCGTATGCACCTGAATTTGTGTTCTTTCATCATTTTTTAGGGTTTTTAGGTGATTTGAGGGTTGTCTGTAGGGTCTTCAAGGGTCCTATGCATGTGCATGACTCCTAAGAGGTTGTCTTATCTCTTTTAGGTGCTATTTTTCTATCTTGTAAGTCTCTTTCAAGTCTTTGAACTTGTTTTTGTTTCCTTCCCCCCCACCTCCTTCTTTGGTTGGACCTTGTTGGACAAGGTACTAAGCAGCCTTCGTTTGTGGGTTTAGATTGATTCTTGGAACTTCTTAACCTTTGTTTATGTCAATCTTATTGCTTGGTCTCTTCATTCCAAAGTTGTTGGCTTGTTTACCTTTGTGAGCTTTCCTTCCAAGAGAGGTTATATCCAACTTTAGGGAAACCTAGGGTTTGTTTGTGGGGTGTAGATTAGTTGTCTATTTGCTTTTCTTACATTACTTGCTTGCATTAGTTGATAGGTTGTTTGTATTTTGCATTTATAAAAGAAAAATATAAAAAACACATGTTTGCTGTATATACATGTAGATTAGGTTTTTAGTCTAGATTGCATGGCATATCATTATTTTTGAAAAAAATAAAAGAATTTTTTCTTTTGTGGCTTTCAAGTTTCTATTTGAAAAAGAAAGAGAATAGTTTTTTTTTTTTTTTGCATTTCATTTCTCTTTGCTTAGTCATTTTGTTTCAACTTTGAGTCAAAACACCACATAAGTTTCACACCATTTACCCTCTGACTAATAACAACCTTTGAAAATAAACGATATAATTTAAAAATTATTAGTAAGTTTTATTTTATAGGGTCATACACCAACTTGCTTGGGATAGACTTGTGGGATAGGGAGTTTAAACTACCCACAAGTGTTTAAATTCCGACGTATTTGGCCAATCAATAGGTAAAACCTTTTCTATGTTGATTGTATTTGGAAAGCTCCTCTGAAATGGGAGTTAAGCACAAGGCTGCGTGGAGGCTTGGACTGAGGAGATAACCCTCTGATTCCTTGTTAAAGCGTAGACCAAGGTTTTTGTGCATCTAGGGATTCTATCTTAGAAAAGGTTTCAGGATTTGCTACCATGCCTATGTGTATGAACCAAGCTTGTGACTGTCCCCCCAGACTGTCAATATAGTTAAGGTAGCCTTTAGTCTCTTTGACATCTAGGGTTCATACATAGGTACACCAGAAGGTTATTTCTAGTTGACCTTGGACGGGCTTGGAAGGTAACCCCAGGAGAAGGTGTGGGAGGGTAGTGGGTGATTCCTCATTTGTTCCTAAGAACATCTACAGGGACGCTAAGTAACTATCTATCAACTTTCTTTCGGAAATCATATCTTATACATGTTTGTCTGTTTGGATTTAGGAACCTTTTAGTGAGTGTTTTGTGGTTTGTCTATACTTAGTATGCCTTCAGGTGTGTGCTTTGTACTTTTGGTTTCCTGTCAACATCAGACTTTGTCTCCTAGTTTGAAACTATGGCTAACACCCCTTTGAACACCAACCAAGAGATCCCCATGCTAGGAAATCCTTGTACTATTCCTCTCACAGGAAATGTTGGTGTTCCTTTGATGGCCACCTTGAATCTACCTGGATTCACCCTAGGGCTACCGGTGTGGTTGTTTTCCACTCCAATTGTCCTAAATGCTCCTGATGCTTCTCAAGTAAGCTCCTTATATCAAGGGCATAAAAACATTGCTCCCCCTTCACATGTAGTTGATTCTCCTACTCCTTCTACCTCATGTGGTGAAAGTATTGATACTAGTAATTGACAGTCTAAAAGGAGTAAAAGAAAGAGGAATAGGAAGAAGACACATAAGAAAGAGGGAACCCGTTCAACCTCTGCAAGTCAAGTTGAACCTCACCACCCAGCCTGTATAGTTCATGCTAGGGGAACCTATCCAACCTATGCAGGTCATGTTGGATCTAAGCACTCAACCTCTGTAAGTCAGGTTGATCTTCACCATCCAGCCTCTATTGATCATGCTGGTGGGATCCTTCCAACATTTCCACGTCATGTCGGATCCAGTCACTCAACCTCTGTAGTTCATGCTAAGGGCACCCGTTCAACCTATGATGTTCAAGTTGAACCTCCCCATCCAACCTCTGCAAGTCATGTTGGATCCATCCACCCAGCCTCTGAAGTTCATGCTGGGGGCACACACTCAACTGATACAAAGCATGTTGATCCTAACCATTCAGCCTCTGTTGTTCATGCTGGTGGTGTTCGTCCAACCTCTGCAAGTCATGTTGGACCCAGTCTCTCAGCCTCTGCAAGTCATGTTGGGGGTAGTCTCTCAGCCTCTACAAGTCATGCTGGAGGCAGTCTCTCAGCCTCTGTGGTTCATGCTGAAGACAATCTGTCAGCCACTGCGAGTCATGTTGACACTACTGAAAAGACTACCATTCAAAACACAAGCCCCAAGTTCCCTTGTAAACTTTGTGAGGGAGACCACCTTACTTATAAATTCCTTTCTATCACAGAGGTGCAAAGAGTTTGGCTTCATGGTCATCATGTTTTTGAACATTCTAAATTTTTTCAACAACCAACCTCTCTTAGTCAGGTTGGACCTAGTCACCCAACCTTTGGTGGTCATGTTGGGGGAAAACTCTCAGCCTCTATAGGTCATACTGAGAGCAAACAGTCATCCTTTACTATTCATGTTGACATCGTTGAGAAAACTAGTTGTGTGAAAGGCAAACTTAAGTTCCCTTGTAAGCTATGTGAGCAAGATCATCTTACTCACCAGTGCCCTGCTATCGCAGAGGTTCGAAGAGCGTGGTACGAGACTCAAGGATTTCCTTCTCCTGAAAAAACCTATAGTTTCTCAACAACCTACTCAACCTTTGGTTGATCAAATGGTCGAACCAATCTCAGCTTTGGTCGATCCCACTCTTCTTTCGGAGAGTGATCCTAATGTGATTGAACCAATGTCATCTTTGGTCAATCCCACTCTCCCTTCAGAGAGTGACTTTCACGAAGCGGTTGAATCGATTCCATTGTCGATCAATCCCACTCTTCCTTTGGAGATTGAAGTGTCTTCTAGTCACATTTTCTTCACTGCCAGTTCAGAACTTACTAAACAAGGGGGCACTGAACTCGCTTCGGATCAACCCCCACCAAGCTCTCGGATTGCTTCCTTTGATTGGGATAGCCTAGTTGATCCATGCCTTCCTTCTAATGCACCTTTCCAGATAAAGGTCAAATTTGAACCATACATGATTGCTCATTGTATTGTTGATGAAGGAGCTTCAGTTAGTATCTTTTCTGCTTGTGCTTGGCGAGGCATGAGATCTCCCAGCCTTGTGTCGACTGCTAGTCAACTACTGGCGTTTGATAGAAGAACTTGTATAGCCTTGGGAATTATTTCTCAAACACCTGTTACTTTGGGTGGGAAGACTGTCTTAGTTGACTTCATGGTGATAGAAGATCCCTTGGACTTCAAAATGATCCTTGCATGTGATTATGTCTATGCCATGCAACCTATGATGTCAACATTCTTTCGTGTGATGTACTTTAATCATGGAAAAGAAATTGTCACTATCAATGAGTTGGATTTTCTTGATCCATCTCCTGACCCAACTAGAGACCAGGTATTTCCTTTATCAATTCCCAGTGTTTCTATAGACACTCCCCCGCCACGAGTGAGCTATGTGACCTTGTGTCCTTTGCGTTCAATCGCTACTAAGAAGCAGCCTCTGTTTTCATGCTTACCTTCTCGAGACTTGGTCCCAGCAGTTGACCAAGTAAGTCATCCTATATAGACTGTGGAGCCTGCTCTCCACTCTGTCTATCCATTTGAAATTTTAGACATGTGTCCTATCTCGGATGATCTCCTTCCTTTGGACGAATCCTTCCTAGAGTCTTTGATACAGTCTGATCTTCTATTGGATGTTGGTTCAATTGTGACTAATTCTAACCTTGATTTTCCTAGTAAGCCTGGCCTTTCTTCTTATGTTGGTCTTGTTGAGTCTTTTGACTCTTCCTTTGAACAGCAAGTCAATGATCCTGATGAGTTTCATTTTTCTTATGAATTTTTCAACTCCCGTGATACTGAGTTTGTTCCTGTAGACCCTATATCCCTTGTTGATTTTTTCTCTCCTTATAAGGTTGATCTTATTGATTATAAACCCTCAGATCTTGGCATTATGGATTCCTCTTTCGTTGATTCTACCTTGACTACACCTTTTGTAGAATATAGCAAAGTCACACGTGTTTCTGCCAAAGTGACCCGCATCGAATCTTTTCCTCTGAATATGATCCTGATGTTGTTGTTTCTTGGAGACAGCATTCTTAGTTGGATTCACAACTGTTTACTGGCATCGTCTTGTTGTTCAAGCTGTAAATTCATTTTCATGTGCCCTACTCACGTTTATGAGCCTGATGTTGGCTTCCACGCTTATAGATCATTGTATAATCCCTCATCTTTGTTCTCATCATCGCTCAACCTTGTCTCATTTTTCCTTTGCAACTTGACACCTTTTACCTTGAGGAGACGCTCCCCGAGTGTCTTTACCTTGCTCATGTTCCTTGCAATATGCATAGGTTTGTTCCTTGCACTTGGAACTACTTTCTCCTGACTATGACACTCGTCTCCTCGCATTTAGAGCATTCTTTCTGTTCTCCTTCGATCTCGTTAAAAATAGTAAGGAGGCCGCGAGTTGACTTTTTCGGACTCATTAAAACTTCACGGGAAAGATATTGAGTTTCTTTAGGCCCATGTCTAACTCCTCAAAATAGACTTGACTGCTGAGTAAACTTGTTCGTTCAGGCTCATTAAGAATATGTGAATGGCAATCCACATTGGTGGTAGGTTATCACTTTCTCAGACCATGTGGAATAATACGAGAAAGGAACACTCTCTTTTCTATAGAATAGAGAAGAGTATTCTCAGGCATAGGTTTATCACTTTTACGAACCTGAGGGACTAAAACTCTGGAAAATGAACCCCCGGTATGAGCTTAGTTTTCTCTTTTTCATGCTCTTGACCAAAACATGAAAAAGATTCCAAGTGTACTTTATGTCTTTGTCATGCTCTTTAAACCCTAAAGAACAAAGCATCTATTTTATTGTTGTAATCCCCATTTCTCATAATCAAATCGATCTTTTCGAGTGATATTGCCTTCCTTCACTCTTATAAAACTCAGGCTATATGTTGCTTTTGAAGGAGCGTTGGGTAGGTGGTCATTTAACCTTTTTTGGACCTTCCTAACTAAGTACAAAAAAGGTGCACCTTTTCTTCTTCGGAAGTTAAGAGAGTTCTTCTTTGGTATGTTTTATACATTTTCAGCCTTAGGAGACTAAATTGTATGAAAAAGCACCCCCCTGGAGTCTTCTTTGGAGTTTTTAGACTCTCTAAACTATGAAAACACCGTCGAGCATGTACTAGTTCAGGCTTGTAAAATCCATGAATAAGTGCTTTATCAAGCATTCTTCTGTCTTTTCTTCGAGCTTGCCAAAAATGAAGATGGTCTCGAGTTTGATTTCTTGGACTCGTTAAACCTTTACAAGAAAGAGGGGAAGGGAAGTTCATTCACATGTTTTTTATATCATGGCAGCAAGTCTATTTTCCTTGAACAAAGCACCAATTTTGAGTCTCTCAACAATTGGGTCCTAGTATTTTGACCTTATCTTGATTCATAGTTTCTTACTCCTCTAGTTGGTCTCTTTTCCAATTATATGGGGAATCTATCAATGTCTCCTACATTGCAGATTTGTTTCGTTGGTCCTTTTGTGTCAAAAGTTGCCTAAGTCACTTTTGTGTCGTGCTCACTGTTCAAGGATTAAACCTTTGTCAACCATTCTGCAGTTGCCTTGACCTTTTGTGTCGGCCACTCCCTAGTATCAATTCATTACATCATGTCTTCGGCAGTCCTTGTCATGAAATTCTATACCAATTCCAGATCCAATTAGTCTTTGACTTACCTCATGTTGGATGATGAAGGATGCCTTAATTCCTTCCTTCCAATGGACCTCTTCCTATCGAATGCAACACATCTTGCTATGAGAATGAGATTTAGAGTTTTATGATAGTACCTTGGGGATTGTTGTCATTAGTGGCAATTTCCCTCGCTATTGGGTAGTGGGAATACCTTAATGTCTCCTACTCAATGGATTCTTCAAGTGTTCGACTTCAATTCCTTGTATTCACACTTGTTAGAATGTACTAGGTACCTTGGGGACCATTTTCATTAATGGTGTTTCCCTCACATTTGTTAACAGTTTCCATCATTGACCGGTAATCAAACAGTTTCCTCCATGTTCGACCTCAACTCCTTTTATTCGCATGGTTAGGATTCATACCTTTTTTGGGTGGTTTGGATTGAAGACCTTGGGCCGACAGTAGCATCACCATTTTTCTATTTCCCAAGTTGCACAAGACCTTGTTGCATTTTATATGACATTTTGCTGAGACATAGATCCACCTTGTAGTCTTGTGGCTATAATCGATTGTTGAGCATGGATCCACCTTGTTCATTTGTGGCCATGAATCCTTTAGATTTGATATGGCGCCTTTTTGCATATTGAGCGACCATGATAGTTTCATCAGTTATACATATGTTGGATCTACCTGTATCTTTATGGTGATGATTTGTATATGGACTTGTATGTCCCAGAGATAAGTTTTGTCTGACATTTATCTCTCTTTCAGGTACCTTTGTTCAATCCTTTTGATCTTGGATTCTATGCTCTCTCCATACTCAGTTGTTTCCTTTGTAATGTATTTCGGCTATCATCTTCCCCTCTAACCTCATACATTAGGGGGCATCTCTTATAGCTCAAAATTACACATCTCTTCCTGTGACCACTTTCCCATGATTTCGTCGCATGTCGACACTTCCATGACGACACTTCATGAAAGTCATTGAAAGTCACTGAAAAAACACCTAACTTGGAGGACCCATATCTTGAGTTTTGTAACTCTGTTTGACCTCATCTCTACACCGTTGGAAATTTATTTTAGTTAGCTAAAACTTTCTAGAAAACACCAAAGTCTGAAAATGCACATAAGTACCATTAAAATGAGTTTTTTGATGTGTACATGAGTTTCCATAAGGAAACCCGCATACGTACGCGACTTTCTCTATATAATACCCGCGTATGCCTCCAAAAAATGTCAAATATATATATTGAAATTTAGGTAATTTGGGTAGTTATACAACTGACTCCTTCAGTTGTAACTACTTTGTCTTCGACCCTAACTCTTCATTAAGCATATAAATAGAGGTAGGGAGGTCCATGAGAGGGGACTGGAATCTTTGCATTGTTATGCTGGAGGATTTGGAGCTCTCTTTTCCCACACCTTTTCCCTAGAATATTTCTCCTTGTGTTTCAGATATTGGAGGCTGAGTTCCTTGGAGAAGATAAGCAGCAGAACCGGATCAAGGTTTTGCGAGGTGTCGAACTTGAAGAGAAGGTATACTTGTACTTGTTTTCAACATTAATAAAGATGTGATGTCCTTGTTCTTCCCAAATCATTGTTCAATGTGTGATTGAATATTTTTTTATGATCAAATTTTGATGGTAATTAGATTATTATTTCATGTTTCTTTGATTATCATTAATTTATATGTGGTCATGTTGGTTTGAGGAAGGTATAATTCGTTTTGCAGGTCTCTTGGAGCGAGAGGAGCAAGAGGAGCAAGAAGAGGATTGAAGGGCTTCTTGGATCAACCTTCATTTGTTAAGGTATGAACCATTCTAATCTCTCAAACTTGCTTCTATATGCTTGCTGAACATTATACATCCACCTTTCAACCCCAGTACGTTGATGGCCTCTTAAACCCTAGCCATAGGATACTTTCCTTTACAATACCTAGGGAAGGTGTGGGAGGAAACCCCATGTAGTTCTTTGGAAAAGAGGCAGGTGATTCAAACACTTGCCATAAATTAATTGTATTGTGGACCTTGGGTAGCTACTATTCACCCTTCACTGGTTAGTTTTGTGCCCTCATCATCCCAAAATTCCCTTTAGAAGGTATCTTTCTTTGATTGGTCTGGATACTTAGGGATGTTTCTAGTGGTGTTCTGGTTGGGATTCTTATGCTTTATTTGGCCTTACATTTGTTTTATTTGAGTCATTAGCTATGGAGGATCAACCTCTCCATCTATCATGAAGGTTTCAAAACCTCACCCCACTTACAGTGTATCCCCCACCTCCACCTCAAAGGTAGAATATCACAAGCGGTTCTTTTGGGCCAATAGGGATAAGTGAAATTCTTATGGAACCTGAACTTATAAGGTATACTACACCTACTCATCATACAGTTAAGCTTGACAACCTGTAAGTCAAGATTTTTGAAATAAATTTTAATCCACCCTTAGCATGTTTATATGATTTTGTCTAGTGCAAGTACTTCTTTTTTGTCCAACGTGGGATTAGTGCATATAGTATTACTTCAGGTTTTCTTATGGATAACATAGGGGAAGGAGTAGGAAATATTTATACTCCCACAATAGCTATGCCATTAGGAGGATTATCCCCTCCTCATGTTAGTATACATGTATCTAATACTCAGTCTATTTATGCACTAGTAGTGTCTTTAAAATTCAATTCAAAGACTTCGATTTCACCTAGTACTTGAGTGATTAGTCCTTTTGTAACTATAAGTCCTACTACTGTATCTTCTACAGTAGTCATTACTAGAATACCTTGTATACCATTTACATCCTCTCATTTGTTTTGAAACTATTATAACAATCATTACTAGTCCGTATGGAGGACACATTCCTCCTCCTTTTTTTGTTTGCGGGATCTTTCCCTACATACTCTAGTGCACCATTCATAAGCTAAAATCCCTCCACAATATTTAGCTTTCAAATAATTGTTCAAACTTCGACTATATCGGCTTGGAATTCGTATTTTTCACTGTTTAGTGGAAGGAACACTACTCCCGTATCTACATACCTATCTCAGTTAGAAATAGTGAGTCTCAAGTCCAATATAGTGCACCACAGGGAAGTTACCCATTAGAATTTGGGTGGAATCCTTTTCATACCACTTTTACTTCATAGTCAATGGTTGGGAGTAACCCCGACCAACCTTACCAGAATTTTGGCTCAGGGAATCCTTCTAACCAAACTCTTGAAATACAATATTACGATAGGACTCGTCTTAATTTTCTGACAACTGTAAACTTTCCATATTTATCAAAATTAACAAACAATCCTAAGAATCGTTATTTGACTTGGCCACCTATTCCAGTCAAACTACCTTCGGATATCTCTAAGTTTGAAGGGAAAACTAGAGAAGATCCAGGAGACCATGTCACAACATTTCATCTTTAGTTCTCTTCTAACTCACTGAACGATAATTCCATTTAGCTAATATTTTTTTAACGAACCCTAACCACCATGGAAAATAAATGGTACATCAAACTACCATATTCCACTTATAATAGTTTTATGATTTAGTGATCGACTTTCTTAATCACTTCCAACTCCCTGTTTGGTATGATGTCAGCATAGATACTTTTTCCACGTTTAGGAAAAATAAATCTACACATATATATGGTCACATTTAAGAGTGGCGACAACTAAAGAGGGTTATTAAGGCTAATATACCTCCTAAATTCTTATTAGAGTGGTTTTTTAAATCACTTTTTCCTTACATATCAAAATATGTTTCTACTTCAGGAGTGACTACACAAGAGGAATCCATACTCGTACCCCATCAATTTCATTTGATCTATGCTCAGTATGGGATTCTGTGTGATATTATACTAGATGCACCAATATCCAATACTGGCCCTATGAAACCGAAACCTGGACCACATGACGATGGCATCGTAGGTTAATTTGAGACACCTGCTGTATAATATTTGGATAAACAAATATATGAATTATATGTGAAGCAATCTGTAGCATAAAAAACTATTGTTTTCATGCCTTCCCCTCAAATGACTAATGCAAATAACGCGCAATCTAACCAGAAGGGTATTCAACAATCCAGTGGGAAAAAGAATAGAGGAAAGAAGGGATAAGGTAACCAGAACAAATCTAAGACCACAAATATTGTTGAGGGGGGTAAGAAATAAAAGAAAAATGTGAAATTCCCTTGCAATATTTGTCAAGAATATCACTTTACTTACCAATGCCCCCTTATGGAACAATCCTAGAAATTACTTAAACATTGAACAACCTGACATCCTTAAGAACCCATCTCCAAAGGGATAAAATGCAACTTCGGGTGGATCTAATACCGTTAGGGGAACCCAAGGTTCCTATTCATATTATCAATCATATATCAACATGGTCCAATCCCACCCCCTATTTCAAACTAAAGAGAAAAATTATGCCCATAAGGTTTCACAAAAAAGAAACAGGCTGCCAAAACATTGACCCCTTTTTCCATTGAAAAGTTAGTCGATCTTATGCCCAAGATACCAAAAGGTGTCTTTAAAATGGAATTGCACAACCCTAACGCATGGTATTCTCCCAAATATTTAGTTGTGGAATACTTATCCCAAACACCTTGTGCCATTTCTACCTTAGAAGTGCTGCAAAGTTTCCCCTCACAACAAAATGCACTTCTGGATGTTATAAGTAGTCTCGACTCTATAGGTCTAGTAGCTAAGTTTGATATGCCTGACTTCAAACCATGCTTTTAAACTCATGTATCTTTCCATATCAAAGTAGTCCATGGGATAAAACCATTGGATAAATGGTCATTGATGGATGCGCATCTACTTGTGTAATTGAAATATCTTGTTGGTTAGCTTTAGGTTCCCCTGATTTAGTTCCATCCACAAACTTACTCAGTTATTTTGATGGTAGGTATTTCTTCCCTCATGGTATTCTACATAGGTGCCAATTTTGAATACTTTCCCAATATCAATGAACGTTTCTTGGGATTTACCTTTATATACACATGATCACCCACCTAGAACTCTCTAGGAGTTCTTTTTAAATCAGCATAAATTTTCTACCTGTCATGGGAAGTCTTCAAGTTTTGTTGTACTTGTATCACGGTTAGTTCCATATATTTTAATAAATCATGTCCTAACATTAATCTATCAACTGGGCTTCTCCTTGAAATTGAAGTATTACACTTGCATCCATATAATATTTGAAAGGACTCATACCTACGGAAACTTGAAAATTATTATTATAATAAAATTCTACTAAGTGTAGGTAGTCCTCCTACTTACCTGGTTTGTCCATGACATACATCCTTAGCATGTCCTCTAACACTTCATTTACCCTTTCAGTCTTCCCATCCATTTGTGGATGATATGCAATACTGAAATTCAACAATGTTCCTAACCCTTTAAACAAAGCTTTCCAGAAGTTACCTGTAAATTTTGCATCTCTATCTGAGACTATTACCTTCGGTACACCGTGTAACCTAAATATCTCTTTCATGAAAATATATGCAATGTTAACAGCTTTATAGGTAGATTTAAGAGGAATAAAATGAGCAACCTTACTTAATTTGTCAACTACGACCAGGATTGAATCATGTTATCGAAAATTCTCTGGTAGGCCTATTATAAAATCCATACTAATTGTTTTCGACTTCCATTCTGGAATGGGTAGTGGCTGCAACAATCCTACTGGATGTTGATGTTCTTCCTTAACTTGATGACATTCAAGACAATGAGCTAAGTATTCTTCCACTTCTTTCTTCATGTTTGGCCAAAAGAAATTTTTTTTTATCATGGTGATCATTCTCTGGTATCTGCGATGCCCTGAATATGGTTTTTTATGGAGCTCATTCATAACTCTAAGTTTAATTTCTATTATGTTTGGTATGCACAGCCTGTTTTTATGCAGCAACAGTCCTGGTTTCTATAGGATGAAATATATTTTTACTTGATTTTGTTCATTTTTACTAGTCTTTTCTTTTAAAATCTGATATTCCCTATCAGAATTTTCAACACTTAAAAAACTTATTTTCTAGATTAGATTCATAGTTGTTGCTTGCAAACAGTAAATTTGCATGACGACTTAGAGTGTCTACTACTTTGTTTTCTTTTCCTTTTATGTGTTTTATTTCGAAATCATATTCACTTAAAAAGGACAGTCATCTTCCCTGTCTTGCATTCAAATTTTGTTGATCAAATAAATATTTAAGGCTTATGTTATCAGACATAAGTAGAAATTTCCTTCCAATTAGGTAATGTCGCCACATTTTTAGAGCATGAATTATGGAAGCAAGTTCAAAATAGTGTGTCGCATAGTTTTTCTCATTTTATTTTAATTTCCTAGGTTCATATGCCATGACATAGTTTTCTTGTAATAAAACTCCTTCTAGCCCTTCCTTGCAAGCATCGGTACATACGACAAAATCCTTGAATGGATCAGCAATATTTAGGATTGGGTTGGTAGTTAATAGGTGTTCTGGTTTGTTAAATCTTTCCATACATTTTTCAGTCCATTCAAACTTTTTACCTCTCTTCTGTAATGAAGTTATGGGGTAACCAATCTTAGAAAGTCCTTCGATGAAATTTCGGTAGTATCTGGTAATCCCCATAAATGATCTGATCTCGGTAACGTTTTTAGGAACCAGCCATTCATTGATGGACTTGATTTTGTCAGGATCGAGACAGATTCCATCCTTGGACACTACGTACTCAAGGTACTAAATCCTATATTTAAATAAATCACATTTACTGAACTTTGTGTAATGTTTTGGTTCTCTTAGTACTTGCAGAATTATCTTTAAATGTTCCTTATGTTATTATTTGTTCTTAGATTAGACTAGTATGTCGTCGATGAAGAAAACCACAACATTATCTAGGTATTTACTTAGGATGTTGTTCATTAAACACATGAATGCAGTAGGTTTGTTTGTCAACCCAAAAGGAATTACAAAAAACTCGTAGTGACCATAGAAAGTCCTAAATGTCGTTTTAAATCTATCCTCATCTTTTATTCGTACTTAATGATAACTAGACCTTAAGTCTATATTTGAAAAGATAGTTTCTCCGTGGAATTGATCAAATAGATCATCTATCCAAGGTAGTGGGTACTGGTTCTTAATTGTCATGTTATTTAATTGCCAGTATTCTATACATAATATTAAGGTTCCATCCTTCTTTTTCACAAATAAGACCGGTGCTCCCCAGGAAGAGACACTAGGTCGAATGTACTTTTTATCAATTAATTCTTGTAGTTCTGATTTTATTTATGTAAGTTCTATTATGTTCATTCAGCAAGGATCCTTTTATGCTAGTAACACTCCGGGTATCAGATCGATCATGAATTCATTGTCTCTTTTCGGAGGAAGTCTAGGGACTTCTTCCATAAATATGTCTTCAAACTCATTCAAGACGGGTATGTCATATAGTTTAATTTTATTGTTCTTTTCATTATCATTCATTATATAGACAGCAAACACTTTACATCCTTGTATTACTGATCTTTTCATTTGCAACGCAGATATTTCTTTGATTGTGACCTTCCTAGGGATCCCTTTTACTTTTATATTGTTTCCATTATCGTCAATACATGTAAAGGTTTTGTCGAAATAGTTTAACACTAATGTATGTTCTTCTAGCCAATCCATTCCTATTAACAAAACATACGAACCTAAAGGTAGAATATTTAAATCATCATGCGTAATGAAATCATTCATCATCAATTTACAAATCTTAACAAGATTAGTAACTTTACGTTTTGTACTGGTGGCTAATTGTACTAGCCATGACTTATAAAAAATGTCTACTACTAATTTACATACTTCTACTATTCTAGGTGATATATAACTCAAGCTTGAAGCTAGATCAATTAAAATAGAGATAGTTTGATTGTTTATGATACCTTCAATTTCAACCATAGAAGTCTGGTGATCTCCTTGTTGGTTTTCCAATGCAACGCAAAATTTGGGTATGCTCCTTGCCATGTCCCCAACTATAACTGCTTCTTGGATAGAATGAACATTAAAATTCCTTTTTCTTACTGGGAAGTATTTAAATTAATGTGTCACTCCACACTCCCAACATTTTAAAGGTTCTTTGTGTTGGCCTCTTGTTAAGAAAAGTAGGAGGTTCTTTTACTACATAATTCTGTGGTTTAAATATTTTGTAGTTATTACCCTGATACCCACTATAGTTATTCCTTGTGTTTTTGTGGAACTTATTCTGCTTCTTTATTGGATCAAAATTATTTGGTCTTTTATTCTTCCAAGTTGGTACATTTTCCCTTTTATTTTTGTTTTGTTCATAACAGAATTTTTCCCTTCTCATTGCTTCCTCTAGCATCTTTGGATTGCCATACTCAATCCGTTCTTTGAACATGATAGGAAAACAACTTAGAAACCGTTGTATTTTGGTATTTTCATCAAGTATGTAAGGAATCTAATGAAGCAAGCTTAGAAACTTATTGCATAGTTCCTTCATAGTCATGGCTCCTAGCCTTAATTCATAAAATTCTTTGGCCTTTTCTTCATAATATTGTTCTGATAAGTACTTTCTTTTAAAAATATTCTTAAATGTTTTCGAAGTTACATATATTTCTTTTCTCCCTTAACCTTCTTTATATATTTCCACCATATATCTACCTTTCCAGTCAAATTATAGATGGTAATTTTAGCGATTAATTCATTATATTAGTTGTATGGTTGGAAATACTTTTTCATTCTGAACAACTAGGATTTTGCCTCTTTGTCCTTCTCAATTTTCCCATTAAACATTGGTGGTTTAATTTTCTTAAACTCCCTAGATATTTCATCATAGGGGCTATATTACTTTTTCCTTTTGTTATCATCACTGCTTTCGCTTAACTCTTGTTGTTTTCTATGATGTTTAACTGACTCTTCACTAGAAGTTTCAAGTTTATCGCTAGAAAAAACCAGCTTTCTTCCCTTACGTTTGTAAGGTGCAGTTTTAGGTATTTCTTGTTCAAAATCCTTATTTTTTTCATTTTCATCATTATGTATCTTAGCTAACATAATAGCATTTAATTCTTCCTGATATATTAGAATTCATTTGTTATCTTCTTTAACTTTTCTTAACTCTGACCTAAGTTCTTTCATGGTTATTTTTAGTTTAGATTTATTATCTTGACTGTCATTTAAGTCTACCTAAATTTTTCCATCTTTTAAATTTCCCTATTCATGATTTAAAGGATTTTCTGGGTGACGTTCTTCTTCTGCAGACATCTCTACATCTGCCATGTTTCCTGTAAAATATAGTTATCCTTCTCTTTATTGTTTGTAAGAGAATTAAACCAAAATAAAATAGAAGTTAGTTTTATGTTTTCTTTAACAGTTCTAGTGTTGAGCCGGTTCAGGCCTAGTGTTGTAACCATGCTCTGATACCATTATGTAACACACCTCAAAATTGTAACAAAAAAAATAGCATGCATTGTTTTATCGTCAATTACTAGTAGAATTCTTATGTTTTAACTCTGCAAATGAATGATATTTATCCACCTGTTATGTGAGGTTTAAAAAGGTGGCATCGATGGCTAGCTTCTTCTGAACATACAACCATGTCCCTCTCGGTAATGTTTACAGTTCCTTCTTTAGAAAATATTAGTTTTACTAGGGCCTGTTATCCTTAAAGATTGGGAAGATTATGTCCTAGTCTTGTCTCCCAATATTGTTGTTATAAAGTCTTGTTTATAAAAATCCTAATTGCTTCAAGAAAATCGTAAGGACTTGAGTCCTAAGCGCAAGGTATAGGGTTCTTGGTTTTGACCCTGAAGCATGCAATTTTATAGGCAAAGGCCTTACCATAGCCTACGTGCGTGGTAGAAAATATGTAAGGACTTAGTCCTAAGATACAAGGTTATGGTTGTAAGGTTTGCCATATGAATAAAATTATTTATCTTAATCCATGGTTTGCAAAGTTTGAAAGGTGTACCCAGCACTATTCTTTCCATATGGTCTTAGCATTTGAGTATTTGTGTTAAAGGTTATGGTTACCATATAGAGAGAGAGAGAGAGAGAGAGAGAGAGAGAGATATACCCATTGTGGTTTCCATGATACATAAGACATTGTGTGGAGTTTGATGCAAATATTGGTTTGACATCTTATAAGGTTATATTGATATAACCCATGTTCATACCCTATGATTTAACGTTGGTAGTTAATGTATAGCATGGTTATATTTTAAGCCACAGTAAAAGCTGTATTATATGGTTTTGCACTTTTGTACATGTTCCAAGGTTTGAAGGTATGCAATGATTAATCTTTTAATTGATTTGGCCATGGATTAAATATGGTACCCTATTGACTTTAAAACTTGTCCTAGCTATGAGTTGGCAGCGCAGCCAAGCCCACAAGGTGACATGAGAATATATACCGGCCCTACACCTATATGGTGAGATATTTGGTTTCGTAGGGTTTTGTAAAACGGATTTTACTTTGTCTGAGTCCTCATTATGGTAGTGTTGTTTGGTCAGAGGTCAGTCGAAGGACCATCTCTGCTCTGTGATGGTTCTAGGCTAGTTTTACAGCGTTAATGTCTTGTCTGGTGAATGAACCCTCCTCCATTTTCACTTCGTTAATGGATTATTTGGTTCTTTCTGAGGTGAACAAGTTCCCAATGCCTCCTTATTTGTATTCCTTTCAACGCTAAAGCTTCAGCGAGCCTACCAACTCTGCTACAATGCGAACAGTTTGTTCCAACAAGTGAGCATAGACTTGACATTTTAACTTTGCATTTTAATTTAGTTTGCAGTGGATAGTTCCATGTTTTAAACTGATATCTTTTTTTTATGGTTTCGGGATGTAGAGGGATAAGGGTACTCCGGAGGAGTCGACCCCTGGCCTTCATTTCCAAACACCAAGGTAAATGTTTAACATTCTACAAATATTTCAATTTGTTTAAATATTATGACATTGGAAATTGACTATAACTTGCAATTTACGTAAGATGGAGGCACTAGAGAGGGATTTGATAGGGTCACCTCCTCCCAGGCTTGCATTTTTAAACACCCAGGTAAATCATTCAAGAACTTTATCAATAAATCCTTTTAATTGTTTTTTTAGGTTTGATTATAGCATATAGTCTAAAATATGTCTTGTTTGTTGCAGGTGAAAGATAGCAGAAGCTTGGGACGTGAGTGTGGCCACCTTTGTAAAAAGATAAGTTTCTTAGTTGGTTCTCTGCATTTGTAGATACAACCCTCAGGGTTCACCCATCCATTGCCTCGGCAATACGTTGAGTATCTTGCATTTTTTTTATTAAAATATTTGTGTAGGGTTTTCAGTGCCATCTCTGATGGACTTATTCCCATTCCAATATTGTTTGTATTAAATTTTTTTAATTAAATAAACATGGTATCCATCCGTGATGGACTTACAACCACTTATGTACCAATTATTGGTTTTAATAAAATATGCAGTGGCCCATCCTTGAATCCATGCGACTTTGTTAATGGTTTGTGCTTAGGGTTTTAGTTTATGTAATATTTGTTTAAAATCAACAACAGCCATCCTCGAGGTCTTACAACTGTGAAGGTAGTATTTAATATATTAAACGTTGTTTTTTTTATTGGTAACATCAAGGTGATTATTCCCGTTTGTAATATGGAATTAGTTTTGCGTAAATCGATGGTAGCTATTAAATGGGCTTATGTCCATCTTACACATGTTCTTGGTGTTAGCAAGGTTTATTATAGCTCGTAGGGTATGTAACTATGCAAAACATTTGTTGTAATGTGGTGGCGGAAATTTGGCATGGACTTACAGCCATAACGTTTGATTTAAGCAATTATTTAAAAGATGTGATATGTATTGTAGTAGATGGTTATACATGTGATTCGATTTGCATTTGGTTTAACTTTGTTTATCATAAAACTGTAATTTCATTAGTTACTTTAAAGAGATTCGATCCCATGATCTTTGTAGTGTAGTTTAGCATGTGAATGTGTCTTTATCAGTTAAACATGTGATTTGATTGGATTCGATTGGGATTCCTTTTGTTGTACTTGGACAAAACTGTCGGTCATCGCAATGCTTATAACCTTCTTCTTGATTTAGTTGCATTTGTACATAATTGAAAATCATATATTTATATTCTCGCTAAGTTGATTAAGGGATCTGTATAGGAGTTAATTTGATTATTTTGCTATATGTATACTTATGATAGCATTATTGTACTTGTTGGTTTGCATAAATGTTGGGATAAACATTATGGATCTTCGATTGTAGATGAACTTATAACTTGGGATTGTTATTATGATAGTAATATATTGGTTGTAACAAATCCGATCTGTACATAAACCAGCATAGATCCAAATTCTAGTATCTATCAAGCGTCGAGATGGATCAAATCTCTCAAAGTGCAAACCTCTTCTTAAGTATTGCACTCAAGGAGCTATCAACTTTGGTGTGTCCTATATATAGCCATTGATTTGATTCAAACCAAAAGACACACCTTTTATTATAAGTTCAACATATAATATTTTTATTAATAAAATTTAATATTATTTGTGGGCGACATATAATATTTTTTATTATTTTTTATTTTGTTAGGAATGAACATTACAACATCTCCCCCATACATGCTTTTAAAACCATGTGCAAGGCCCTCCTAAAACCATAGGTTGTTTAGGAGGTCTTGCAAGTGGTCTTAAAACCATTTGCAAGGCCCTCCCATACCATGTACAATAAAACAATGGGTTGTTTAGGAGGCCTTGCACATGGTCTTAAAACCATTTGCAA
>LPNX011047804.1:0-12651 GCA_001517045.1 Pseudotsuga menziesii | reverse complement strand
TTTAAAACCACGTGCAAGGCCAACATTTTTTTTGCAGATAATTCAATTTTTTATTTTTTATTATTTTGTTAGGTAAGAACATTACAACATCTCCCCCAAATTGTGTTGTTTTTATGTCCGACATTTTTTTTGGGCGGATAATTAAACTTTTAATTTTTTATTGTTTTGTTAGGTAGGAACATTACAACATCTCCCCCATATTAGGTTGTTTTTGTGGCCAACATTTATTCTAGTGGATAATTAAAATTTTTATTTTTTATTATTTTGTTAACAACAAAATACCACCTGAGGCTACAAATCATTTTAATTTTAATTAATGGCCAAAAAAATATATTTATTACTTTTTACTTTTTAGAAGTAAAAAGTAATGTTCCAACATCTCCCTCATACTCGACAAACGTTACAACATCTCCATCATAATCGACAATATTATTTATAGTTGAGATTTACAAGAGGAACGTTACAATATCTCCCCCATACTGGGTTGTAGAGAGCCTCTTGGTGCAAAAGAATCCTAAGACTGAATTAAATCTAGATAAGAGAAACAATAAGGTTTATACTTTGACTGCATAATTATAGTCTCGATAACTAAACATAAGTAAATATACTAAGTAGATAGCATAGGAAAAGGATATAGAATAAAATTTACAATATAAGCCTATTTAGATATGGAATTTGATTTCAAAGGTGTATCATTTAACATATATAAATGTATCTAGGTAAAACAAATTTAAGCATGATAGTATACAGAGTCTATATTGATGCAGCTAGATGCCTAGGAAAAGATTTAGATGAATCATTCCTAGTAACAACAATCTCATATTTAATATATATCTAGTTGACGCGTAAGATAAAAACCCGGCACCAATGTTGGGAAAACAAAACTGGAGAAGTTTTTCTCCCAACCAAATCCCAGAGTAGCTAAGCTACTTGCTCCAAAACCCTCGAGCTTGTTCACTGAACCACAAAAGAAAAAATTCTTAAATGCGCCATCTCTTGCATCCTTAGATTTAATCCTCATCCAATGCTAGCCTCCTATTGCTCATGGACATACTAATATATAGTATTTTTCCTAGGACTTGGTCATTTATGAGCCTCCTGCTCTTTAGCACTCAACTAGGAGTTGTGACCTGATTTTTGAGGATGATGATTCATGCATCATGAGTTCTCACTCAGTGGCTTCTGCCACATGTATTTTCCTCTTGTAGGTTAGCAAACACTCTTTAACAGCTATATCCACTTTTTTCCCCTTTCAGCATATTTTATTAAATAAAAATGTTTTATTCT
Source organism: Pseudotsuga menziesii (assembly GCA_001517045.1). Lineage (NCBI taxonomy): Eukaryota > Viridiplantae > Streptophyta > Pinopsida > Pinales > Pinaceae > Pseudotsuga > Pseudotsuga menziesii. Next base: position 11,364 of record LPNX011047804.1, on the reverse strand, counting down.
TGACTTTCTGTCAAAAATAATAAAATAATAGTTAAAGTATTTTTCAAGCAGAATTAATAATAAATTATTAATTCATGGGGTATTACATTTTGCAATGCATGCATGGTGAGCATCTCCTCGTCATATATAGAATATAGCCTTTTTGGCTCCTTGAGTTTTCTTCTCTTGAAGGCTATTGGGTTCATTTTTTTCATCAAGACTGCCCCAATGCCAATGCGTGAAGCATCACATTCCAACATGAAGGGATGGTTGTAGTTTGGTAGTGGCAGTACCGGGAAAGTACTCATCACTTCTTCTTGTCATGCATAACCTAGTATTGGGTTTTCATGTTCAGTCACATGATAGTTCATATCATCCTTGAATAACTGATAAAACTATAACTAATTACCATACAATTCATCCTCGAGCAAATCCTGTTAATTGTACTAAAAGAAAGAATTCATAACATCACTATTGTTATTCATTCTTTTTCACATATATCAGATTTAAATATTGCAATTAAAACTAATGCATAGCATCCATAATCAACATAAAATCACTTATATATCATATTTCATAATTATAATTTCATTTACAATTTTACAATGCAAATACTAGCACCAAGGAGTGCAAATTCACCAAAAAACCCGCTAATCCACAAGAGAGCTATTACATGTTAATTATTCCTTTTAATATAACATTAATTTATGCACATACAACCTTCATAATACATCATAATAATCAAGCATATCAAATTTAAAGGTTAAATAACTTATCCTAGCAATGTGCAACTGGAAACAACATGACAACCTTCCTCTCAGCCTGTGATATTTACTTAACATGTGTTTTCCCATCGAAAGACACCCCTAAGATTAGGTTTTGGAATCTTGTGTGAGAAGGTATCTTCTAAATGATGCTAAGGCTGATATGCTTCCTTTCCTGCAATTGTTCCCCTCTCCCATAAATGTAAGCTCGGGTCATTCTTGATATTGTTCCCCTTCTCTCAAAACACCACCTCTAACCTCCAAGGTCACTTTCTCAATTATAATCCTTGCTAGAGTGTTTAGAGATTTAGAGAATTGGTTGTATACCCCTATTCGGGATTGTCCCCCTCTCCCTCAAGTCCCATAGAAACTAGGAAGAGATCTCCACGCAGGATTGTCCCCCTCTCATGTTGGATAATCTCTCAAACAACACGTATGATCTCCAATATCACTTTCTTAGCTCTAATCCCCACTAGAGCATTCGATGCATGAGAGAAACTGGACCTAGAAACCTATCCAAGATTCTCCCCCTCTCCCTTAGTTCCTAACACAACCAGGAAGATATATCCAAAAAGTATTGTCCCCCTCCCCTGTTGGATAATCTCTTGAATCAACTCTTCCAACCACCCAGGTCAAATTACCAATTCTAACCCGCACTGGAGCATTTGAAATTAAGGATGAATATCATCCTCTCGATCACACAAGTCAAACCTATACTGGAGAATTCACTTCATGGAGTTAAAAAAACCATGGACTTCCTATAGATCCCTACTAGCGAATCCAAAAAATAACATTGATCACCTGGATCAATTGATAGAATTATCGTTAAAAACTGTGCAAGTATCATCAAATTATCCCTTGTCATTCGCTATTTTCCTCATATCCATACTATAATGCACTCCTCAAACTAAACAACAATGAATCAATGACTCTGTGGAGCAATTCAAATCCTTTTTCCTAAATCAAATTTCCTCCAACAATCATACTTTAGACCACTGAAGAAGGACTCCCAAGTCACTAGGGCTTCCTAACCACCACTCACTGACTCATTCTAGTATTCACTGAGGCATTTGAATTGACTAAGACTGAATCTAAAATAGTACAGAGATACATCCCATGCATGGCTAATTCGAATTCATCAATCTAGCTCCCAAAACCCCCTTAACTGACTCTTAATTACCCATAAATTACTCCCATGCATTGGAGAAGACTCAATTTCACAAGGACTGACTCAAATTCTCCCTTGATCACTACCATGCACTTAGTTAGACTCTAATTTAAATAAAATGCTCAGCTAAACTTGAAATTGGCTCTAATTCTTAGATTGGGCACTTAATTAATTAAATATAGCCTTTAATTGCTTAACTAACATCTAGTTTCACTAGTGTAACTAAAACAAAGACTCAATTTAACTCACGATCTTTTAAATTAGTTAAATTAACTCATAATTAACTACACCTAACTCAATTAAACTCGATTTAATTGAAATTAACTAACATTAACTCCATATGAATTGAAATTAACTGACATTAACTCAATATTAAGTGCATGCCTTGACCACAATTAGTTAGTTAGGCACATATCTCATGGGTTAAGTGGATGTGGTCCTTGCCAACATCTAGATGAGGATTATTCTCACCTAGGTGGGCGCAAATTCATACAACTGCATGCATGACATTAATTGTGGGTTTTACGACACCCATGGTCCAAAATTAATAAAATTAGGTGGGAAAGAGTATTGTTAGGGGGAGCTGCAAATCCTAACCCAAACCCCTTCTCATGTGATATTCCAAAACCCCCAAGAAATGTTGTTGTCGTATTGTGCCATTATTAGTTTTAATTATATAATATAAATAATAATAATTAAATATAAATGAAATACTAATACTAATTATTGAAATTAAAATGAAACCAATCTCATCGGGTGTCCATGGTCTTGGCACCTAGTCCCATATCAATAAATAAAATCAAGCAAATAAACCAATGTCTAGGGCTTACCTTTGAGATATTACAGGTTGAGTGGAGTGTGCCTCACACATAGCCAGTTGCTCAATATGTTAGCTATTCAGATAAGAACTTGTGCCCTAAATTAGTTTATTTATTTATATTTGTATGAATTTAATGGAGGGAATGTTCTTTGATGGATTTGAATTATCTGTGTTAATATAATTGCTTATGTAGAATCATGTGCTATGTGTTAGTTATTATTTATAGTTATGATTTTAATAATTGAAATTAATTTTTGAAGGATTCAGTTAGACTTTATGTTGAATATGAAGCTTGTGTTGTGGATATGCATATTGAATTCTTACATATATGTTTATGAACATTCTCATGTATGAATAATAATGAAGAATTCATATGATAACCAACATTGTGAGGCTGATATTGTCCATACTAAATGGTAATTCACTTCATAATAAGCCTACATAAGGGAAATTATGCAATTGTGAATGCATGTTTCTTCTGGGAAATCCATGTTAAGTTAAATTGTTCCAAGAATGAGAATGTAAATGATCACATCCCTATGAAGGGGATATAAACTATTTTCTCTCTCTACTGTAAGCGCCATGCTACGTTTTGACATTTGAGTGCTAATGGAGGCCACGATGGCGGGGATCCCCCTACATCTATCCCAGGAAATCGCTGCATTCAAGAGCCTAGTTGCAAAATGTGGAAAGAAAATTCTTCCAGCAAAACATTTGAGGTTTTTGAAGAAGTTGGAAGAGATCTTGGAGGTTCCTTTTCCAGGAGGAAGTTCTAGAAAGATCGCATTGTCTCTTGTAGAGAAGAGTTTGGTTGTTCAATTCTATGGGCTTTGGACCTTGCCCAGATCAGTCAAAATATGGGTTCAAAATAATTATAAGCCCTGATTCAAGAGAATAGTGGAATTTTCTTTGTGGGCGAAGTATTTTTCATCTCTCATTTTACAAGAAAGGAAGATCAAGAGTTGATATTCAAAAGTGGGTCATATTTTATGTGACCTTGGGGACTCTATCTGAATCATTGGTCTCTAGACTTCGACCCAATGTCAGATGTGCCCTCTGAGATCCTAGTTTGGGTCTAGATCTTGCATCTTCCTATCCACTGCTGGAACACTAAATCCCTAAGGGCCATCGGGAACATGTTGGGGAAATATATGGACAGGATAGAATTGAAGGATCAATTTTCATGTGCTCATATCTCTATTGATTTTGATCTAGAGGTTGGGATTCTGGATGCCATCAAGATAAAACCAGACTCCTGGGAGCATATCCAGGAACTAGACTATGAGCAATTTTCATTTAAATGCAATATTTTCCACGAATATGACCATTTTCCAAAGACTATACAAAAACCCCCCTATGCATGTAGATCTATAATCGCAATAGGAATGGATGATATTTATTAGAGGAATTAAATCTAAACAAAAGAGAAAAGGTATCATTCTAAAACAAACCTAGTATGGAAGTCCACAGAAGTAGAATGGAAAGGTGGCGAAAAATAGATTTGTAAGCCTGGAGGTCGAGGAAGAAGGAGAATACCTTTATAAATCCCAACTGGATGAGACAATGGAGGAGGTGCATGAGAACCAGTGTCAAGCAACACAAGAGAACATTTATTATGAGAAGTTACGGGAAAAATAGGGAATATATGAGCTATAAAAGGAAGAGGAGGTTTCACCCCCAAAAATATGGAAACCAAGATCCTAAAATTGATCACTTAGTGCGTGTTGTTAGGAATTCTCCTATGTCATAGGATTCTACCTATGATAGCTCAAATTCAGAGTAAGAGACATAGTCTAGGAAGGAAGAAAAAAGGACAAGGAAAAGCAAGAATAAGAGGCTAAATGCGAGAAGACATTGGGGAAGAAACCTACTACTAAGAAGCTGATAGAGAAAAATGAAAGAGGAGGGAACACCTCAAGAAGATCATATCCCAACCCCAAAGGGTGATCCCTTCAATCCAAAGGTAAGTAATGAAAGTAATCTCCTGGAACTATAGAGGACTATGTTCAAAAAGGAAGGAAGAAGCAGTGAGGGATTTAATCAGGAATGAAAAGCCGAAAAATACTCTTACTCCAAAGATGAAATGGAGAGTGATCTACTCCAAAAAATGGGTAAGTTATGGAAGCAAGGACAAGGAATAGCAATAAGCTCCAGAGGTGATTCTGGAGAAGTAGCTAAGTTCTAGGATAGATCTAGATTTGAAATAATACAAGTTCATTATGTGCAGCATTGGATCATTGTTTCCCTTGAGCATCGTCCAACCAGTCATCGTGTATCAATTATAAACATTTATAGCACTGTTAATTTCATGGAAAAAAAGTATAGCCAATATAATCTTGGAGGGGGGGGGGGTCTTAAACTAGACCTCTCTAGCTCTAAAAAAAAGGTAGATCCATATTCCATGATCCCTACAAAGAATGGGATGAAGACCTAATTAAAAAATCAATATTGGTGTATATTGTCCCATTTAACAAAAAAATTACTTGGTCTATTAGGAGGGTGGGACTGGGCCATCTGATTTCCAGACTGGATAGGTTCCTTGTGTCAAAATATTTCTTTTTGTTGAATCGCAATCTCTCCTCAGTGGTTCTCTCCTATAGTGTCTCAAATCATAATCTCATCTCTCTTTTAGTTGAGCCTAAAAAATACCTAGGACCAATACCCTTACAGTTCTCCCTCGTTTGGAAGGATCATCCATCTTTTCAAGAAGTGGTTTGAAGAGTCTAGAATGTAGACATTTGAGGCTCTCCAATTTCCATTTGGGAAGAGAAAATGAGAAGGGTCAAATGGCATTTAAAAAATTGGGAAAAATAAAGTTCCTCCCCCTTCCCATCTTCATTAGGAAATCATGTCAAGAATCATTGGCTCAACATCAATTGGAGGTGGAGGATCGAGAATCCAATCTACAAGACATAAAAAGAGAAGAAGAACTCTAAAAATATCTGCATTTAGCTCATAGGAAGGAAGAGGATTTCTAGAGAATCAAATCCAGATGTCTCTGGTTGAATCCAGGGAACAAAAACACAATTTTTTTTCTATACACTGACCAAATGTAGGAGCACCATAAAACAGTCGAGGAAATTACAAAAAATGAAGGGGATAAGATTTCAGACTTTGAGAATATCAAGGAGGAAGCATTCAAATATTTAAGTAATATGTATATGGTTGAGGAAGACAACCTGGAGGAGGCCCAAGAAGAAGCATCCAAGGGCATCCTTCCCCTAATTTCACAGGAGGATAATGCAAAGATAACTAAGATGATTACAAAAGAAGTCAAAGATACCATATGGAAAATGAAACCAGATAAGGCCATAGGCTCGGATGGATTTTCTGCACATTTTTACAAACTATGTTGGGGAATCATAAGAAAATATTTTCTAAAAATGATGAAGTATGCTAAATAAAAACTCATTTGGGTGCAGCAATCAATTCATATTTCTTGACCCTAATCCCTAAAGAGTCCAAACCAACTTCCTTTGCTAGATTCTAACCAATCTCTCTATGCAATGTTTCCTAAAAAAAATTTTGCCAAAATCATCTGTCAAAAGATAAGAAAGTTCCTCCCTACTATCATATCGAAAAATCAAGGCGGATTTTTTGAGAAAATAAATATTATGGGAAACATTATCCTTTTTCAAAATCCATACACTCTAGCAAAAAGAGAAAGGAAAAAGGAATGATCATCAAACTAGATATGGCCAACACTTTTGACCAGGTAAATCATGCCTTTCTTCTCAAAATCCTAAACAGGTTTGGATTTAATGATAAGATTATATCTTGGGTTATGGTTTGCATTGACAAACCTTGGATTGCCCCACTTGTAAATGGAAGAAAGACACAATTCTTCAAAGGAACGTTGGGCCTCTAGTAAGGGTGCCCTCTCTCCCCTCTCTTATACATCATTATGGTTTACTCATTGAGCAGGTCATTAGAGAAAGCAAGACAGTCTAGTGAAATTCATTGTATCAAAATGGATAGAAATGTAAAAGAACTCAATCATTCACATTTTGTGGATGATACCTTACTCATAAGGGGGCTCCTTAGTTGTGGCAAGAATATTTAATCAAATTCTGCAAAAACATTGACAGGGCTTTGGAAGCTTGGTAAATAGAAGGAAGAGATTTATATATGGATGGAACATCTATGCTCGTCTATTGGCCAGTATTAAATAGGTGTTTGGCTTCCAGGGATGGGGGTCCTAGAAATAATTTAAATATTTGAGAGTTCTGATCACTTAAAATAGGCAGTGAAAAAGGAATTGGGAGGAAATCATTGATAAAATTTTCAAAAAAACAAAATAGTGGGGACTGATTTGGCTCAATCCTATGGGGAGGACGGTTCTAATAAAATCTATTTTGAACTCTATGCCTCTATTCATGTGTTTTGTCCTATTGGCCCCTTCATTGATCCTTAAGCATATAAACCAAATGATTAGGTCCTTTCATTGGAAGGGGGGGAACAACTGGGGAATAAATTCTCTATTGTTAGTTGGAACATTGTTGAGGGGCCCGTGAATCATGGTGTGCTGGGAATAAGAGATATCCAACTTACCAACTTAGCTCTAGGGGTCAAGTTGATTTGGAAAATCCTAGAAAATAATAAGGCACAGGTCTCTCGGGTGTTGAGGAAGAAATATCTAGGGGGACATTATCTTTGTTGTTTATACTCTCCTCCTATTCCCAATCATGGAACTATAATATAGGAGCTACATGTTAAGATCTAGCCATTACTTCATAGCAAGTTGCATTGAATTCTAGGCAATGAAAAAAAAATCAGATGTGGGATGGACCCATCCTTCTCGACCCGTCCTTGATGTCCATTCCATAAATCCAAAGATGGATTTCACGGGAAGGGATTTCCATGATGGTAAATGTCTGCAAATGGTAGGATGGACCAAACCTATGGATTGACTGGAAATTTTCATCTTCCCCGATAGATTGAAAAAATATCTCTCCTATATTTGAAAGTAAAACCCCCCTTAGGCTCCCATAAAAGAGATAAGAGGTTGGGGAGAAAGGAATGGGACTTATACAGTCAAGAAGGGGTATGAATTGCTAGAACTCCAACAATGTGCATCCCCCGCCTCGAATATTTGGGGGAATGTGTGGAATAATAATGCTCCACTATAAGTAAACTTCTTATGTTGGTTGGTAGCTCATGGGAGAATCCTAACCGGGGAGAATCTGAAAAGAAGAGGAATGGTGGGACCTTCAAGATGTGCATTGTGTGAATCGGATCAGGAAATAATCTCTCACTTATTGGTGTGTTTCCCATTTTCCATTGAAAGTTGGAAAGAATCCTTGGGACCACTTTACCAATTCTTCTCCCATCCTAGAATCCATATGTGCTTCTTCAAAATTTTGGATAGGGATTATTCCCTCTCTTTTCATAAAAATCCCCTGCTCAAATCAATCTGGTTGACTCTTCCTAAATTTATTTGTTGGAAATTGCGGTTGGCCTGTAACAAAAATATTTTTGAAAATTTACAATGTTCCTCTCACAATATATCTTGGAAGAGAATAGGATGGATGACCTCTCCCCTCAACTATCGTCGACTGAAAAAGAATGGATTACCTCTCTCAATCTTAATAAAAAGATAATTCCCACCCCCCCTACTCCTAGACATTGGAAACTAAGATTAAATGTAGAAGAATTCATTCAGTGGAAGGAAGAACAGAACAAGTCCATTCTTTACTTTGATGGAGTGGCAAAAGGGAACCCAAGGGTGGAGGGTGCGGGTGGGATTCTCTTTGACCCTGTAGGAAACAAAGTGGATTCTTTTTCTTGGAGTTTAGGAAAGGCCAATAACAATCAAGATGGTTTTCTATCCCTTTGGAAAGGTACAAACATCTTGATAAAAAAGGGAATATTAGAGGTTCTCATTCTTGGCGATGCAAATATTGCAATCAAAGCTTTCGTGCAAAACCTCCTTCTGCAATAATTTTTTTTAACAGAAACCAGATAATATATTAGTTTGAAAAAAAGATTGTGCACAACCATACATTACAAAAATGAAACCAGGGTTTTAAATAGTTAAGTGAAGAAAGAAAAAATGTAACAACTATACATAAAGGATAAGTCTTAATTTTCCTATGATGCTTCCTAAAGGATTTCAAACCCTTCGAAGGGTATACTCTAACAAACTAGTGACTAGGGAAAATGCATGAAAACATCTACGATAACAAAGATGGGTCTCTACTTTTTCTTTCCTTCAAACCCAAGGGCGGGCTGGACAACCAAAGTTTCCTCCATTGGGTGGTCTCCTTGGTACAGGAAGTCCTAGCAGTGGCACTAGGTCATTATGGCCTTATTCTAAACCTCCTCCTTGATAATATCTATGGTGCCCATCATCTCCCTCAGGTATCATTCATTTCCAGCTATCCCGGATTCATGACATCCCATTTGATTAGCAATGTATCTGACATTAGACGTTGTCTCTTTGTTCTCTTGAAAACTGACACACACCATCTTCTAGACCCTTCGCAAATGCAATTTAATATCCTACATACTAGACTTGAGGTCAACGATTTCAGAGTTCGCACCTTTTCTCACCATTGGATTTTGTGCTTTGTTGTTAGACGCCCACAAGAGGTTTGAAAACAAGATTTGAAGTTTCTAAACATTGTCGTGAACCTGATTTACACTGCTTCCCTGTAATTTGTCACTCTCCAGACCTCCAAACCTGATTTCCTGAACACCACCTTGAACCTGATTTCCACTACTTCCCTATAATCCATCGATCCCCAGGCCTTCAAACAATGAACAAGAATGAGAGGGGGTGTCTCTGATAAGCTCCTCCATCCTTCATGCCATTCATTGCCTCATAACATCAGGAAACAACCAAAGAAGATGGGTAATAAAAGCATTCACATGAAGGGAACCGTCATTTGTCCGAGGAATACCACGCATATTGGGGAAATTCGAATAGTCACTATGGGTAGGTGGCCTTAAGACTATATCTCCCAACCTTAGCATAAGGGAAAATATTATGTCACCCAACCTAAGCATAAGGGTATGTCTAGGGGGGCATGCTTATGGTTTTTTAGCTGATTCTTGAGCTCAACCATTCCTTACTAGCTTCTAGCGCCTTGGTTCGCGAGTTTATCAATAAAGCTATTGTTTTCCCTCAGTATATGAAGATAGAGAACTTGTGGAATAATATTTAGCCGAAAAGTCCGACCATAAATTATTTTGCATCTAGCAGAACCATGGTTATATCATGATCTCGTCTTCTGGATGACCTGGCTTGAGTCTTCAAATACCATGACCTTTGTGATTTTGGACTGACCTGCCAATTCCAAGCCAAGGAGGAGTGAGAGCCATTCCTCTTCATTTTTGGATCAATGTTCGAGTTCCCAAGCATAAGTATTTACTATGTTTCCTCCAGGATCAAAGATAATCCCCGCTGCACCTGCCTATTGATGTATTTTAACTTCGAAATGTATTCACTTTTATATTGTATATTGCATTTCATTGTACCCCAACAGAGATTTTTTGTTCCTTCGATCGAGAAAGTCATTAATATAATAAATTCATGTAAAGTCATTGACGTTAACCCTCCATTGTAAGTTGAGGAAATAGTCCCCACAATTGAGTTCAGGTTAACCCTCCGTTGTAAGTCGAGGCAATAGTCCCCACAGTTGAGGGGTATTAGTGTTATTAGACTCTCCTAGTGAGGTCAGCCTTGTAGAGTAATTTTGAAGTGGAAACCTAGTATAAATAGAGAGTGAAACTCTCTATTTGAAACACACACTCACTCAATTGTAGTGCATGAGTGAGAGAGGAGGAGCTCGCACAAGTGAAAGAGAGAACCGTTGTCAGAGATCATCTTTGTGGTTTTGGTTTTTACTTTTTCTATTGGTGCTCATTCTATCTCTGAGGATGTTGCGGGGTTTTCTCCTTTATGGTTTCCCCAAGGAAAACTATTTGTGTCTCTTATCTCTTGTGATTATTGTTATGCATGTTATTCTCTCAAATAAGATCCTAGATCATATTGATTAAATGATAAAAATCTAACATGGTATCAAAGCTAGCCTAAGAAGAAGACACTATGTAGCTGCAGAAGCTAGGGATTCTTACTTTTTGTGTCTCTCTCCACATATCATTAGCAAAAGGAGGCTAGGATAACTCTCCATTGAAGGGTGCATATTTCTGTCAAAGCAAAATTTGATTTGGGGCACTTTTCAGTTTTTGACCTGTCACTATTAGCGGGAATTAGGGATTTTCACAGAAGAGGAATTTTTGAATGATCCCAGTATAGGATTTCTCTCCTCCTCAAAATCAAAATTTAGAGACCAAGATTGAATTTTTTGGTTGGGTAAAACTCTGGGAAATTCAAACCCTAATTTGACCCCAGACCAGGGTGAAATCATGAAGTTGGGTGTCTATTTTGGGGGGGTCTATGACAAAATCGAATTTGTTTTTACATGTTTCTCAACTTCGAACAAAGAAAAGTTGTATTTGTGTTTAGAATTTCACTTTCGAGTAAAAACAAAAGTTGTAAATAATCGTGTTAGCTTTCTATCTTGTATTTTTCAGAATTTTTTCATTGGCAATTGATATGTCATTTTAGCAATTGTTTGACAGTATGTTCTTACGTAATGAAATTATGGTAAATAGTCATGTCGGAAGAC